>RXID01011295.1:0-20000 GCA_005019695.1 Trichopus zeylanicus subsp. travancoricus
GTAGGTGTTGGAGTAGTAGTTGTATGAGTAGTACTAGTTGGAGAATTGGTAGTGGCAGTAGTTGTTTTAGTAGTAGTGGTAGTAGCTGTAGTTGTTGAAGTTGTAGTAGTAGTATTAGGAGTGATAGTTGGAGTAGGAATTGGAGTTGGAGTTGTAGCAGCAGTAGTAGTTGTTATAGTAGTGGTAGTACTAGTAGTAGTAATAGTAGTAGTAGTTGTTGTAGTAGTGGCAGTAGTATTAGTAGTAGGAGTAGGAGTGGGAGTAGGAGTAGCAGTAGGGCTAGTAGCATATGCTGTAGGGGTGGTAGAAGTAGTAATAGTAGTAGTAGTAGTCGAAGTCTGAGTTATAGAAGTTGTAAGAGTAGTAATAGTTGCAGTAGTTGTAGGAGTAATAGGAGTAGTAGTAGAAGCAGTAGTAGGAATAGGAGTAGGAATAGTAAGAGTAGCAGTAGTAGTAGGAACAACAATAAGAGTTGTAGCAGCAGCATCGATAGTTGTAGTAGTAGAAGTAGTAGTGTACGTAGTAGTAGTACTAGTAGCAGTACTTGATGGACTGATAGTAGTAGCTGTTGTACTAGAAGTAGAAGTGGATGTAGTAGTTGTTATTATTATTGTTGTAGTAGTAGGAGTATTAGTAGTAGGAGCAGAAGTAGTAGTTGGTTTTGGAGTCTGAGTAGTAGTAGGAGTAGCATAGTTTGTTTTAATAGCAATAGTAGTAGGAGTAGCAGCAGCAGCAGCAGTAGTAGTAGCAGTAGAAAAAGGCGCATCGGCAGTACCAGCGGTAGTGGTAGTATTTGTAGTAGTAGTTGTTGTAGTAGTAGTACTAGTAACATTAGTAGTAGTAGTAGATAAGTAGTAGTAGTAGTTGTATTTGTTGTAGTTGTAACATCAACAGTAGCAGTAACAGTAGTAGTAGTTATCGTAATAGTAGTATAATAGTAGTAGTAATAGTAGTAGTAGTAGGAGTAGCAGTGGGAGTAGTAGTAGTAGTAGTAGTAGTAGAAGTAGCAGTAGTAGAAGTAGTAGTAGTAGTAGTTGTTGTTGTTGTTGTTGTTATTGTTGTTATTGTTGTTGTTGTAGTAGTAGTGGTAGCTATAGCAGCAGGAGTATTAGTTGTAGTAATATTAGAAGTAGTATTCGTGGTAATAGTAGTAGTAGTTGTTGTTGTTGTAGTAGTAGTAGTAGTAGTAGAAGTAGTAGTAGTAGCGGCAGTAGTAGTAGCAGTAAGAGTACTAGTAGTAGTAGTAGTATAGCTGTAGTTTTAGAGGTAGTATTAGTAGTAGTGACTATTGTACAAGTAGTAGTAGTGCCAGAAGTTGTAGTTGTTGTAGTAGCAATAGGAGTAGTTGTCATACTAGTAATTGTAGTAGTAGCAGTATTAGTAGCAGTCATAGTAATGGTAATAGTAGCTGCAGCAGCAGTAGAAGTATTAGTAGTAGTAGTAGCGGTAGTAGCTATAATAGGAGTAGTAGTATTACTAGTAGTAGCAATGGTAGTAGTTGCAGTAGAAGTGTAGTAGTAGAAGAAGTAGCAATAGTTGTAGAGGTAGTAGTAGTAATAGTAGTAGTAGTAGTCATAGTAGTAGTAATAGTAGTAGTACTACTAGTTTTAGTAGTGGTAGTCATTGTAGTAGTAGGAGTAATGGGAGTAGTAGTAGCAGCAACAACAATCGTAGTAGTAGTAGTAGCAGCAGCAGTAGTAGTAGTAGTAGTATTTGTAGTAGTGATGTAGCAGTAATAGTAGCAGTAGTAGTGGTAGAGTTAGTGCTAGAGGTGGTAATGGCAAGAGTAGTAGTTGTTGTTGTTGTCATAATGGTAGCAGTTGTAGGAGTAGTAGTTGTAGAAATAGTAACAGCAGTAGTACTACTAATAGTAGTAGTAGTAGTTGTAGTAGTAGTAGTAGTAATAATAGTAGCAGTAGAAATCCGAGTATTAGTAGGGGTAGTGGTAGAAATTGTAGTAGTAAGAGTAGCAAAGGTAGTAGTAGATGTAGTAGTAGCGGAAATAGTAGTAGTAGTAGTAGTGGTAGGAGTAGTAGTAGTAGAAGTAGTAGTGGTAGTAGTAGGTGGAGGAGTAGTAGTAGTAGTGGCAGAGTAGCAATAGTTGTAATAGTAGTAATAGTAGTGTAGTAGTGGTCATAGAAGTAATAGGAGTAGTAGTTGTAATAGTATTAGAAGAAGTGGTAGTAGTAGTAATAGTGGTAATAATAGTAGTGGTAGTAGTGATAGTCGTAGTAGTAGGAGATGCAGCAGCAGTAGTAGTAGTAGTACAAGTAGTAGTAGTAGTAGTAGTAGTACTAGTGGTAGTAGTAGTGGCAGTAGTAGTAGCAGTTGTAGTAGTAGCAGGAGTAGCGATAGTGTTGGTAGTAGTAGTGGTAACAATAGCAGTAGTAGTAGTTGTTGTTGTTGTGGTAGTAGTAGCAGTGGTAGTAGTAGTAATAGGTGTATTAGTTGTTGTTGTTGTAGTAGTAGTAGTAGCAGCAGTAATAATAACGGTAGTCATAGTAGTGGTAGTACCAGTAGTTGTAGCAGTAGAAGAAGTAGTAGTACCAGAAATAGCAGTAGTTGTGGTAGTAGTTGTTAAACTAGGAGAAGAAGTAGGTGTAGTAGTAGTAGCGGTAATAGCGACAGTAACAGTAGTAGCATTAGTAGTATTAGCAGTAACGATAATAGTACTAGTAGTAGTAGGACTAGCTGTAGTAGTAGCAGTAGCAGCTGTAGCGGCAGTCGTAGTAGTAGTAGAAGCAATATTATTAGCAATAGAAGTAGTACTAGTAATAGTAGTAGTAGTAGAAGTAATATCGGTTGCAATAGTAATAACAGTAGTAGTAGCAGTAGACCAATAGCATGGCGATAGTAGTAACAGTAGTAATAGTAGCAACAACAGTAGTAGCAATAGTGCTTGTAATAGTGGTACTAGTAGTAGAAGTAGTTTTAGGAGTAGCAGCAGCTGCTGTAATAACAGTAGTAGTAGTAGTAGTAATGTAGTAATAGTAGCAGCAGTAATAGTTGCAATTATTTTACTACAAGTTGTAGCAATAGCAATAGTACCTGTTGTAGTAGCATTAGTAGTTGTTGGAGAAGTAGTAGTAGTAACTGTAGTAGCAGTTGCAGTAGTAGTTCTAGTAATAGTAATAGCGAGAGCAGCAGCAGTGGTAGTAGAAGTAGTTGGAGTAACAGCGGCAGTATTAATAGTAGTAGTAGTAGTAGTAGTGGTAATAGTAGTAGTTGTTGCAATAGTAACAGCCGCAGTCATAGCAGTGGTAGCTGTAGTAGCAGTATTAGCAGAAGAAGTAGTCGTAGAAGTAGTAGTAGTGGTAGTAGTATAGTACTAATAGTAATACTACTTGTAGAAGCGGTAGTATTAGTACGGGTGGCTGTAGTTCTAGTAACAGAAGTGGTAGAAGTAGTAGCAGTAGTAAGAGTAGTAGCAGTAGTAGCAATAGCAGTAGGAGTAGAAGTAGTAGTGGCAGTAGTAGTAGTAGCAGTGGTAGTACAAGTAGTAGTAGTAGCAGCGGTAGTAGCAGCACTAGTAGTAGCAGTAGTAGTAGCAGTAGTAGCATCACTAGTAGTAGCAGTCGTAGCAGCCCTGGCAGTAGCAATTATAATAGCAGTAGTAGTTGCGGCAGAAGTAGTTGTAGCAGTTGTAGCTGTAGTAGTTGCAATAGTAGCAGTAGCAGCTGAAGTAGTAGTAGTAGTATTAAAAGCAGTAGTAGTCAAAGTAGTAGCAGCAGTAGCAGTAGTAAGAGTTGTTGCTGTCAGAGTTGTAGTAGTGGTAGTAGTAGAAGCAGTACTTGTACTAGTAATAGTTGTTGTAGTAGAAGCAGTAGTGGCAACATTAGTAGCAGTTATAGTAGCAGCAGAAATAGTAGAAGTAGTTGTAGTAGTTGTAGTAGCAGAAGTAGTTGCAGCAGTAGTAGTAGTAGTAGCAGTAGCAGTAGTAGTAGGAGGAGAATTAGCAGGAATAGTAGTATTATTAGCAGCCGCAGCTACAGTAGGAGCAACAATAGTAGTATTAGTTCTAGTAATATAAGTAGTAGTACTAGTTCTAGTAGTATAAGTAGTAGTAGTAGGAGTGGTGGTGGTAGTAGTAGTAGGAGTGGTGGTAGTAGTAGTAGCAGTAGTGGTAGTAATATTAGTGGTATTTGTAGTAGTAGTACTAGAAGCAGTAGTAGTAGTAGTAGTATCAGTGGTAGTAGTAGTAGTAGTAGTAGTAGCAGTAATAGTAGGAGTAGAAGTTGTAATAGTATTAGTCGAAGTAGTAGTTGTAGTAACAGAAGTTGTTGTAGTAGTTGTTATAGTAGCCGAAGTTGTAATTGCAATAGCAACAGTAGCAGTAGTACTAGTAGTAGCAGTGTTATGAGTAATAGTAGCAATTGTAGGAGTGCTAGAAGTAGGAATAGTTGTGTTTATTTTAGTAGTAGGAGTAGTTGCAATAGTAGTAGGTGTAGGAGTAGGAATAGTAGTAAGAGTTGTGGTGTTTGTTTTAGTATTCAGAGTAGCAGTAATAGCAGTAGGTGTAGGAGTAGGAGTAGTAGGAGTAGTAGTAGTTGTTAGGAGTAGTAGTAGTTGTTGTTAGGAGTAGTAGTTGTAGTTGTTAGGAGTAGTAGTAAAGGTAGTATTTGGAGTACTAGTTGTTGTTGTTATGTTAGTATTAGTAGTAGTAGTACCAGAATAGTATGGGTAGTAGTAGTAGTAGCAATTGTACTAGTAGTAAAAGTAGTAGTAATAGTAGTTGTTGTTGTTGTCATTATCATAGTGGTAGTAGCAGCAGCAGCAGTAGTTGTAGTACTAGTTGTAGTAGGGGTAGTAGTAGCAGTAGGAGTGGTAGAAGTAGAAGGAGTTTGAGTAGGAGAAGTAGTAGTAGTCGTAGTAGCAATAGTTGTAGTAGTAGTAGCAGAAATAGTTATTGTTGTAGTAGTAGTAGTAGCAGCAGCAGAAGCAGCAGTAGTAGTAGCAACACCATAAGTAGCAGCAACAGCAACAGTAGTGGTTGGAGTGGTAGAAGCAGTAGGAGTTGGAGGAGCTGTAGTAGTAGCAATAGTAGTAGTTGTAGTTGTATTAGTAGTAATAGTAGTAACTACAGTAGTAGTAGCAACAGTAGTAGTAGTAGTTGCAGCAGCAGCAACAGTTGTAGTAGTAGCAGCAGCAACAACAGTTGTAGTAGTAGTAGCAACAACAATAGCAACAGTAGTTCTAGTAGTAGTGGTTGCTGTAATAGTAGAAGTAGCTATTGTAGTAGTAGTAGTCTAAGTGGTAGGAGTCGTAGTTATAGTTGTAGTAATAGTAAAAGTAGTAATAGTATTAGTAGTAGCAGTAGTAGCAAAGGTAGAGGTAGTAGTAGTAGTCGTAGTAGTAGTAAAAGTAGTAGTAGTATTAGTAGTAGTAGTATTAGTAGTACTAGTAGTAGAAGTAGGAGTAGTAGTAGTAGAAGCAGTTGTAGTAGTAGTAGTAGCAGCAGTTGTAGCAATAGTGTTGCAGTAGTAGTCATAGCAAAAGTAGTAGTAGTAGCAGTAGTGGTTGTTCTAGTAGCAATAGAAGAAGTAGCACTAATAGTAGTAGTAATAGTTGTAGTAGTAGTAGTAATAGCAGTAGTAGTAGCAACCTCAGTAGTATTAGTAGCAGTAGTAATAGTAGCTGTAGTAGTAGCAATAGTTGTATTAGGTGTAGTAGTTGTACTACTATTAATACTACTAAGGTTGTGACTACAACTGCTGCTCCTATTGCTACAA
Source organism: Trichopus zeylanicus subsp. travancoricus (assembly GCA_005019695.1). Classification (NCBI taxonomy): domain Eukaryota; kingdom Viridiplantae; phylum Streptophyta; class Magnoliopsida; order Dioscoreales; family Dioscoreaceae; genus Trichopus; species Trichopus zeylanicus. Next base: position 5,730 of record RXID01011295.1, read on the forward strand.
CAAATGCTACTACTATAAGTGCTACTTCTACTGCTACTGCTACCACTACCACTACTGCTACTATTGCTACTTCTACTACTGCTACTTCTACTACTACTATTGCTACTACTACAGCTACAACTGCTACTACTACTACTATTACTAACTCTACTGCTACTACTACTACTCATACTACTACTACTTTTACTATTACTATTACCACTACAACTACGACTCCTACCTGTTAGACTACAACTACTAGTACTGCTTCAACTAGGACTACACTACTATAGCAACAACAACTACTGCTTGTACCATTGTTACTACTCCTACTCCTATTACAACAGCAATGGCAACTACTACTACCACTACTTGTCTTGCTGCTTCTACTACTTCTTTTAGCACTACTAGTACTACTTGTACTACTTGTACTACTGCTACTGTAACTACTTCTACTACTACTCAACTACTACTACTGCTACTACTACAAATACTACTACTGCTATACTACTACCATTATTGCAGTTGCTGCTACTACTACTGCTATTACCGCTACTACTAGTACAACAACAACTACTACTACTACTACAATACTACTACAGTTGCAGTTGCCGCTACAACTGCTACCACTACAAAAATTGCCGCTACTAATTCTACTACGGCCACGATAACTAAAATTGCTGCAACAACAACTAATACTACTATTACTACTCCTACTACAACTACCTCTTTTACTAGTATTACTATTGATACTACTACTACTGCCACTCCGACGACACCCACTATTGCTACTAATACTACTACTACCACTAATACTACTACTACTACTACTACTACTAATACTGCTACTGCTACTACCACTTCTACTTCTATTGTTAGAACTACTACAACTATTACTGCCACTACTACAACTATGACTACTACTCGTACTACTTCCATTACTATAGGTTACAACTACTACTGCTACGACCACTACCACGAATGCTACGACTTCTACTACTATTCGCACTACAACTACTACCACTACAACTACCACTACTGCTACAACTGTGACAACTTCTACAACTATTACAACTACTATCACTACAACTACTACTGCTACTACTGCTACTACTGCTACTACAACAACTACCACTACTACTGCTACTACTACTACCGCAAATGCTACTGCTATTACTGCTATTAAAACTACTACTACAACTGCTACTACTACTTCTTCTCCTACAACTAGTACCATAGCTACTGCTACTGGTACCACTACTACTGCTACTACTACTACTACTAGGACTACTACTACCAGTACTGCTACTTCTACTACAATGGCTACTGCTACTACTACTACTACTACTTTTGCTACTACTAGTTTGCCTACTACTACTACTACTGCTACTACTAGTACTCTTGCTACTACCTCTATGACTACTACTACTACTACAGCTAGTACATTCGCTACTGCTACTGCTACTACTACTATAGCTGTTACTTCTGCTAAGTATACTACTACAGCTACTACTACTTTTGCTACCACTATAACTACTAATACTACAATTGCAACTTTTGTGACAATAACTAATACTACCACTACTACTACTGCTACAACTTCTACTACTGCTACTAGTATGACAACTACTACTACTGTTGCTGCAACTACTACTACTACTACTCCTACTGCAACTACTACTAATACTACTATAATTTCTACGACTGCTACAAATTGTACTACTACAACAACTACTATAGCTACTACAACTTGTGCTGCTACTACTGCTACTACTATTATTAGTACTACTACTACTAGTACAACAACTTCCACTACCGCTAATACTGCTACTTCTGCTACTGCTACTTCTGCTACTATTACTGCTACTAGTATTGCTATAACTACTACTGCTACTACTACGCCTACCTTTGCTACTACTACTCCTATTAATACTACTACTTTTACTATTACAACAACTACTTCTACTACTGTTACTACTACAATAATGGCTACCACTTAGACTACTACTATTACTACTGCTGCTGCTGTTACTACTACAACCACTACTTCTCCTAGTACTACTACTACTGCTACTACCACTACTTCTCCGAGTACTACTACTACTACTACCACTACTTCTCCTAGTAATACTACTACAACTACTGCTATGGCCACTACTACTCCTACTCCATCTCCTACTACTACTTCTGCAACTACTACTATTACTACTTCTGCAACAACAACAACAATAGCTACTACAACTGCGGCTGTCCTTACTTCTGCAACTACTACTATTACTACTTCTGCAACAACAACAACAATAGCTACTACAACTGCTAAAACTACTACTAATACTACTACTACTACTACTACTACTACTACTACTACTTCTACTACTAGTACAATTGCTACTATTACTTCTCCTATTGCTACTACTACTACTAATACTAAAACTACTACTTGTACTATTGCTATTACTACTAATACTAACACTCCTACCACTTCTACTACTACTACCGCTTCTACTACTACTAATACTCCTGCTACAACTACTCCTAATACTCCTACAACTTCTACTACTACCAACTACTCCTAACACTCCCATAACTTCTATGACTACAACTCCCACTAGTAGTAGTGTATTAGTGGCATTAGTAGTAGTAGCAACAGAATAGTAGTAGGATGAGTAGTTGTAGTAGTAGCAGCGGTATGAGTAGTAGTAGTAGTAGTAGCAGCAGCATCAGTAGTAGTAGTAATAGGAGTAGCTGCAGCAGTAGTTGTAGTAGCAGCAGCAGTAGTAGAAGTAGTAGTAGCAGAGCTAGGAGTTGTAATAGTAGTTAGAATAGCTATAGTAGCAATAGCAGTAGTAGTAGCAGTTGTAGTAGTCGGAGTAAGTAGATAGTAGTAGTAGTAGTATACGTATAGTAGTAGGAGAGTAGTAGTAGTAGTAGTATAGTAGTAAGTCGTATAGTCCGTAGTAGTATAGTAGTGGCAGCAGCAGTCAGGCAGTAGTAATAGAGGCACAAAAGTATGGTAGTAGTAGTAGGAGTAGTTGTTGTAAGTTAAATAGTAGTAGTAACAATAGTAAGTGAGCAGTCGGAGTGTAGTTGGAGTTTTAGAATTAGTATTAGTATTAGTAGTTGTTGTACTAGTAGTAGTAGTAGGAGTAGTGGTAGCAGTTGGAGTAGTAGTAGCAATAGTAGTTACAATAGTAGCAGTAGTAATAGTAGCGGAAATAGCAATAATAGTAGAAGTAGTAGTAGTAGTAGTCATAATTGGGGTAGTAGTTGTTGGAGTAGGGGTAGTAGTGGTAATAGACTCTATTATAATGGATTTTGAAGTAGGAGTTAGTTATTGTAGTAGTAATAGAAGTGGTAGAAGTAGAAGTACTAGAAGTAGGAGCAGGAGGAGTAGGTGCAAGAATAGTTGTAATAGTAGTAGTAGTAGTAGTAGTTATAGTAGTAGCAGTAGTAGCAGTAGTAGTTGTAGTAGTAGTAATAGTAGTCGTAGTAGTAGTAGTAGTAGTAGTAGTCGTAGTAGTAGTAGTAGTAGTAGTAGGAGTAGTAGTAGTTGCAGTTGTATTAGTAGTAGATGTAGTAGTAGTTGCAACTGTAGAAGTAATAGTAGTAGAAGTAGTAGTAGTGGTGGTGATTGTTGTAATAGTAGTAACAGTTGTAGCAGTAGCAGTAGCAGATAGAGTTATAGCCGTAGTAGTAGTAGCAAAAGCAGTAGTAACAATTCTAGTAGGTGTAGTAGTTGTAGTAGTAGTAGTAGTTGATGTAGTTGTAGTAGCGGAAGCAATAGGAGTAATAGTTCTAGTAGTTGTTGTAGTAGTAGTAGTGGTGGTAATAGTAGTATTAGAAGGGGTACTCGTAGTTGTTGTTGTAATGGTAGTAACAGTAGTAGTACGAGTTGTAGTGGTAGTTGTAGTAGTAGTAATATTAGTATTAGTGGTTGTAGTAGTAGTAGTAGTAATAGCAGCAGTAGTAGTATGAGTACTAGTTATAAGAGTAGTAGTAGTAGCAGTAGTTGGGGTAGGAGTAGGAATAGTGGTAGTATTAGTAGTAGCTGTAGTCGTATAAGTAGTTGTACTTGTATTAGTAGCATAATAGTAGTATTTGTAGTAGTAGTTGTTATTGATGTAGCAGTTGTAGTAGTAGCGGTGGTAGCAGCAGCAGTAGTATGAGAATTAGTAGTAGTAGCAGTTATAGTAGTCATGGTAGCAGGAAGACAAGTAGTACTAGCCTAGTAGTTGTAGTATTATTGTTAGTAGTAGTAGGAGTAGCAGCAGAAGTAGCAGTAGTAGTAGTAGAAGTTGTAGTAGCAGCAGCAACAACAACAACAGGAGTAGGAGTAGCAATAGTAGTAGCAAGAGTAGGAATAGGTGTAAAAGTAGTAATAATTGTTGCAGTAGTAGTAGATGTGCTATTAGTGCTAGTAGTAGGAGTAGGAGAAGTGGCAGTAGTAGTAGTAGGAGTAGGAGTAGTAGTAGTAGTATCACAAGTAAGAGTTGGATTACTAGTAGTAATTCTGCTACCACTACTACTACTATGACTATTGCTACTACTTCTGCTACCACTACTACTACTGCTACAACTATTGCTACTAGAACAACTCTTACTACTCCTACTTCTACTACTCCTACTGCTGCTGCAGCTACTTCCGCTACTACTACTACTTCTCCTCCTACAACTACTACTACAGCTTCAATTACAACTACTGCTACTACTATTATGGCTACGGCTACTACTACTATCTCTCCTACTACTACTATTACTGCTACTACAACTCCAACTACTAGAGCTAGTACTATTACCATGACTACTACTCCGACGACTCAGTACTACTACTCCAACAACAACTAGTACTAGTACTACTACTATGACTACTACTACTACTGCCGCAATAGTTGCAATTGCTACCAATACTACTTTCGCTGCTACTATTCCTTCTACTACTACTACTCCAAATACTACTACTACTCCTAACACTCCTACAAGTACAACTACTACTCCTACTACTACTGCTATTACTAATACTACTACTGCTTCCACGGCTTTTACTATTGCTCCTCCTACTACTATTACTAGTACTACGACTACTACTACTATTACTACTACGACTGTTGCTGCTGTTGTTGCTCGTAAAACTATTACTACTACTACTACCGATACTACTACTACCACTATTACTACTACTACACCTACTACTACTAATACTACTACTTCTACTACTACTAATACTGATTTTACTAATACTACTATTACTACTGCTGCTGCTAATGGGCTACTACTATTACTATGACTACTACAAAAACTACTATTAATACTACAATTACTACTACTACTACTACTGCTGCTGCTACTGCTATAGCTACTGCACCTACTACTGTAGTGATCACTACTACTACTGCTACTATTACTACTACTACTGCTGCTGCCACTATTCCTACTACTTCAACTACGACTGCCAATACTACTACTACTACTAGTATTACTTCTACTACACCACTACCACTACTACTACTAATACTACTATTACTATTACACCAGCTCCTGCGACTACTACTAGTTCTACAACTACTCCAACTAATACAACTATTAATATTACACATGTTGTTGCTCCCGCTGCTGCCACTACTACTACTGTTACTACTTCTACTTCTACTGCTACAACTATTACTACTACTACTACTACTATTACTACTCCTGGTACTTCTACTACTATTGCTACTACTACTCCTACTCCAACTCCTACAGCTACCACTACGACTACTACAACAACTACTACTCATACTCCAACTCCTACTACAACTCCTACTACCACTCCTTCTCCAACTCCTACTACTACTACTACTACTACTACTACTATTAATAATAATAATAATAATAATAATAATAATAATAATAAGACTGCTACTACTTCTACTACTACTAATACTAATATTACGACTACTGCTACTGCTGCTACTACGATAACCACTACTACTTCTTCTATTACCGCTACTACTACTACAATAACAACAACAAATACTACTCCTACTCCTACTAAAACAAATATTACTCCTATTACTACTACCGTTAGTGTTGTTGTTGCTACTACTACTCCATCCACTACTGCAACAACTACTGCTCTGAATACTACTACTACTTCTGCTGCTACTACTGCTATTGTTGTTACTACTGCTGCTGCTGCTACTACTACTACTACTATTACTACTACTGTTTCTACTACTCCAACAACTACAATTCCAACTACTACTACTACTATTCCTACTATTACTCCTCCACCTACTACTACTACAACTACTACAACTCCGACACCAACTACTACTGCTACTGCTACTACTACTACTACTACTAATACTTCTACCCCTAGTATAGTTACTACTAATACTAATATTACAACTACTGCAGCTACTGCTACAACAACAACAACAACTACAACAAAAACTAGTACTAATACTACTACTGCTATAAATACTACTCCTACAGCTACTAGTACTAGTCCTATTACTACTACTACTACAACTACAATTTATAGTACCACCACTACCACTACTACTACAGTTGCTGTTGTGGCTATTGCTGCTACTTCTGCTGCTGCTGTTGCTACTACTACTATTACTACTACTACTACAGCTACTGCTACTATTGCTGCTACTACTACAACTACGGCTCCTACTACTGCTACTTCTACTAGTACTTCCAACTTGTACAGCTTCTAACACTCCAACTACTACTACTCCCCCTACTCCAACTACGACTACTATTACTACTTCAACCACTGCTACAACTACTACAACAACAACAACAACTACTACTACTACTATTAATACTACTGCTTCTACTACTAGCACAATTGTTGCTCCTACAACTCCGACTACTTCAGGAACTACTACAACTAATACTAACACTATTACTGCTACCACTACCACTTCTACTACTGCTACTACAACTGCTACTGCTGCTACTGCTACTACTACTACTACTACTACTACTACTACTACTACTACTACTACTACTACTACTACTAGAACAACTACTTTTACTACTATCACTACTACTATTCCTTCTCATATCCCTACTACTACTACAGCTACTACTCCTACTACTCCAACTACTATGGCCACAACTACTCCTAGTCCAACTCCTACTGCTACTTTAACTCCAACTACTACTACTATCCCTACTCCAACTACTACTACGCCTACTACTACTCCTACTCCAACTCCTACTACTACTACTACTACTAATGTCACTGCTACTACTACAACAATAACAACAACCACAATTACTTCTACTACTACTATTATAACTACTACTACTAGTACAACTTCTACTACTAGTACAATTGCTACTACTACTAATCCTATTATTGATACTTATAATACTAACACTACTACCACTATGACTTATACCAACACTCATACCACTTCTACAACTACCACTACTGCTGCTACTACTACTACTCCTAACACTCCTACAACTTCTAAAACTACCTACTACTACTAACACTCCTACAAATTCTACGATTGTAACTCCTATGACTACTACTATATACTCCTACAACTACTACAAATGCCACTATTGCTGCAACTACTATGACTACTGCTACTGCTGCTACTGCTATTACAACTGCTACTACTACTTCTCATACTACAATTATGACCACTTCTACTACAACTACTACAAATACTCCTCATACTACAACTACTACTATTGCGACTGCTAATAGTAATACTACTACTACTACAACTGTTGTTGCTGCTACTACTACCACTTCTCCTTCCACTACTACTCCTGCTACTACTTGTACTACTACTAATATTACTATTACTGCTACTACTACTATTACCACTACTTTTACTACTACTACTACCCCTGCAGCTACTACACAACTATAACAACTACAACTACTAGCACTACTACTACTCCTAAAATAGCTACTATTACTACTACACACCAACTACTACTACTACTCCTACTGCAGCTACTGCTACTATGAATATTACTAATACTACTACAACTATTGCAATTATGACTAGTCTTACAACTACTACTACTCTTACCACTACTGCTACTATTACTACTACCTGTACTAATACTACTACTCGAAACACTCCTAATAATACTACTACTGCTGCTGCGACTGCTTATACTAATGCTACTACTTCTACTACTGCTGCTGCTGCTATCGTTGTTGTTGTTGTAGCTGCTACTACTACTACTACTACTTTTACTACTTTTGCTACTATTGCGCTACAACTAATACTACTACTGCTGCTACTACTACTATTACTGCTACTACTGCTCCAACTACTACTACAACTACTACTACCACCACTACTACTACTTCTAATTCTACATCTAGTACAATTGCAACGGCTACCAGTCCATTAACTATAGCTACTAGAGCTACTACTACAAATACTACTACTACAATGAATACTACTACTACTACCACTACAACTACAGATGCAGCTTCTGCAACTCCTACTACTACTACTACTATTGCTTCTACTACTAGTCCTATTACTCATATTACTCCTACTACTCCTACTACTACTACTACAACTACTACTACTGCTACTGCTACTGCTACCACTACCACTACTACTACAATTGCTACCGCTACTACTACTACAACTAATACTACAATGACTACTACAACTACTTCTACAACTATTACTACTAGTACTACCACTACTACAACTGCAACTCCTACTACTCGCACTGATACTAATAATACTAACACCACTACTAAAACTCCTCCAACTACTACCAGCAATACTACTACTCCTACTACTACTACCACTCTTACACCTACTATTTCAACTACTAGTACTACTACTACTGGAACTACTAGTACTATTGCTATCACTACTATTACTAGTACTGTTGTTACTACTACTACTACTACAACAATTTATGTTGCTACTACTGCTACTAGTACTGCTACGACTACTACCACTGCTACAACTACTGCTACTACTGAAGCTACAACTACTAATACTACTACTGCTGCCACTACTTCTACTGTACTGCCATAACTACTACTGCAACTACTGCTATTGCTGCGACGACTACTATTGGACAACATCTACTACTCACTATTACTACTACTACTACTACTACTTCAATTACTGTTGCAAATACTACTGCTGCTGCTACTACTATAAGTACTGCTACACTTTCGAATGCTACTATCGCTGCTATTGGTTCTACTACTACAACTGCAACTACTACTACTACTACTACTACTACTACTACTACTACTACTACTATATCTACTTGTAATATTACTTCTACTACTAGTACTACTACTGCTACTATTGATACTACTACTATTAATATGACTACTACTACTTCTATGGTTACTACTACTACTACTGTTGCTACTACAACTACTAGTGCTACAGCTGCTACAACAACAACTACTACTGCTACAACTAATACTAGCACTACTATTGCTACTACTACGACAACAACTACTCCTACTACTACTCCTATTACTACTAGTAACACTAGTACTGTTGCTGTTGTTGCAGTTACTACTACTACTGCTACTGCTTTTGCCACTACTACGACTACTACTACTACTACTACTACTACTACTACTACTACTACTACTACTACTACTACTACTACTACTACTCCTGCTGCTATTGCTGCTATTACAACTACTAATCTAACTCTTAATGCTTCTACCACTCCAACTACTACTACTGTCCCTGCTCCAACTACTACTACTACTACAACAACTACTACTGCTACTTCTACTTCTACCACTATTAGTCTACTACTAATACAATTGCTACTACTGCTACTCCTACTACTACTGGTACTACTACTTCTAGTAGAATTGCCACTACTCCTACTCTTACTACAACTACTGCTACTCCTGCAATTCCCCCTACTGCCCCTACTGCTACACCTACTGCTATTACTACTACTCTGACTACTACTACTACTACTTGAACTACCACTTGGACTCCAACTCCTAATACTACTACCGATACTACTACTACTACTACCACTACCACAACTACCAATACTACTACTATTACAACCGTTACTACTACTACTACTCCTCCTCCTCCTACTACTACTACAACTACTTCTACTACAACTGCTATTACTACACTATTGCGACTTCTCCGACTACTACTACTACTACCACTACGAGGACTACTACAACATTACTAGTAGCACAACTGCTACTACTACTCCATCGACTACGGCTACTACTACTACTACTAATATTACTGCAGCTGCTGCTGCTACTGCTGCTAGTACTGCAGCTACTACAACTACTATTACTACTACTACTACCGCTACTACTACGACTACGACTACTACACTTCCTACTTCTACTCCTTCTACTGCTATTACACTTACTCCTACTACTATTACCACGATGGCTACTACGACTCCCTACTCCAACTCCAACTGCTACTACAACTGCTACTACTACTAGTGCCCCTACTCCAACTCCCGATACAACTACAGCTTCTGCTACTACTACTACTATTACTACTACTTCTTCTTCTACTACTACTACTATAATTACTACTACCACAATAATAACTATTCCTATTACTAGTCCTACAACAATAACAACAACTACTACTATGACAACTACCATGACATCTGCGACTACTACTACTACTGCTGCTATTACAAGTACTACTACTACTTCTACAAATAGTATAATTGCTACTACCACTACGCCTCCTACTACTGGTACTACTACTACTAATACTAACGGTACTACTACTTCTCCTACTACTACTACTCCTACTACCACTCCTACTACTACTCCAACTCCAACAGCTAAAACCACTAATACTCCTATAACTATAATTATTGCTACTGCTATTAATACTACTACTAATCCTAATACGACGACTACTACTATTACTACTACTATGACTCCTACAAGTACTACTACTCCTCACACTCCTCCTACTACTACTATTGCTATTGCAACTATTAGTACTACTACTACTACAGCTGCTACTACTACTACCACAACTGCTACTATGGCTATTACTACTACTGCAACTACGACTACTAAAACTACAACAACTACTACTCCTCCTGCTATTGCTGCTGCTATTGCTACTACTACTACAACAATAAGAACAACAACAACAACAACAACAACAATAACAACAACAACAACTACTACTACTACTACTACTCCTCCTATGACTCCTCCTACTACTACTACACCTATGACTCCTCCTACTACTACTACTATGGCTACTACGGCTCCTACTCCAACTCCTACCGCTACAACAAGTCCTACTACTACTAATGCCCCTAAACCAATTACTACTACTCCAACTACTACCACTCCAACTCTCGATACAACTACAGCTACTACTACTAGTACCACCGCCACCACCACCACCACTACTACTACTACTACTATTACTACTACTACAACAACAACTATTCCAACCACTACTCCTATAACAACAACTACCACGACTTCTGTGACTACTACTACTACTACTGCCGCTACTAGTACTACTACTATAACTTCTACAAATAGTACAATTGTTGCTATCATTACTCCCCCTACTACTGGTGCTACTACTACTAAAAATAACACTATAACTACTACTCCTACTAGTACTCATACTCCTACAGCTAAAGCCACTGATACTCCTATAAGGACTTTTACTACTACTAATACTATAACTACTTGTCTCACTAGTATTATTGTTGATACTACTGCAGTTGCTACTCCAACTAATGATACTGTGGCTACTAATACTACTGCTACTATTAGTATTACTGCTATTACTACTACTACTACTAGTGCTACTTCTACTACTATTCCAACTTCTACAATAATAATTTCTACTACAACTACAACTACGACTGCTACTACTATAACTTTTGTTACTACGGGCTACTACTGCTACTAGCACTACCACAACTACTACGACTTCTATAACTATTACCACTACAACTATTACTACAACTACCACTACTACTATAACTGCGACTACTTCTACGACTACTACAACTAATATCACTACAACTGCTACTGTTGTTGCTACAACTGCTACTACTGCTGCTGCTGCTAATGCTATTGCTATTACTACTACTACAATAGTTCCTACTGCTAGTACCACTACAACTGCTGCTACTACTACTAGGACTACTGCTACTACTCCTGCTGCTGCTACTACAACGGCTACTGCTACTGCTACTACTATAACTACAACAACTTCTACTGCTACAGTTACTACTATAACTACAACAACTTCTACTACTACTACTACTAGTTCTGCCACTACCAGTACTACTGCTACCACTTGTACTACTACTTCTACCCCATCTATCAAAACTATTAATACTACTACTACTGCTGCTACTACTTTGACTGCCACAACTACTACTCCCATTTCTACAATTGTTATAACTACTATTTGTTGTAGTAGCAATAGTAGTAGTAGCAATTGTAGTAGGAGTGTGAGTAGTTATAGTAGAAGTAGTAGTAGTCGTAGTCGTAGTAGTAGTTGTAGTAGTAGTTGTAGCAGCAGTAGTAGCAGGAGCAGTAGTAGTAGTAATAGGGGCAGCAGAAGTTGCAATCGTAAAAATAGGTGAGTTAGGAGTGGTGGTAGTAGTAGTAGTTAGAATAGTTGTAGAAGCAATAGTAGTACTAGTAGCAGTTGTAGATAGAATATTAGAATTATTATTAGCAATAGCAGCAACAGTAGCAGTAGTAGTAGTAGGAGTAGTAGCAGTAGCAGCTGGAGTAGTAATAGTAGTAGTAGTAGTACTAATAATAGTAATAGTACTGGTAGCAGAAATAGAAATAATAGTAGTAGTAGTAGTGGTCATAATTAAAGTAGTAGTTGTTGGAGTATGGGAAGTAGTGGTAGTAGGACAAGTTTTAGTAATGGTAGTTGGAGTAGGAGTAGTTGGTACCGTGGGAGTAGAAGTAGTAGAAGTAGGAATAGGTGTAGGAATAGTTGTAATAGTAGTAGTAGTAGTAGGAGTAGTAGTAGTAGTAGTAGTAGTAGTAGTAGTTATAGTAGTAGTAGTAGTAGTAGTAGTTGTAGTAGTAGTGTCGTGGTGGCTGTAATCGGAGTAGTAATAGTTGTAGTAATAGCAATTCCGGAAGGAGTTATAGCAGTAGTAATAATACTAGTTGGTGTAGTAGGTATAGTTTTAGCAGCAGTTGAAGTAGTAGTAGTAGTAGTAGCAAAAGGAGTAACAGTTCTAGTTGTAGTCGTCGTAGTTGTAGTAGTAGGGGTAATAGTAGTATTAGTAGTAGTAGTAGTCATAGTAGTAGTAGTAATTGTAGTAACACTCGTACTAATCCTACTACTATTAGTACTACTACTACTACTACTAACACTACTATGTCTTCTACGCGTAGGACTCCAACTACTAATACTACCACTACACTCCTACGACTACTACTACTGCTACTGTTGCCGCTACCCATACTACTATTACAACTACTCCAATTGCTACTACGGCTGCTACTATTGCTGCTACTACTACTACTACTACTACTACTATTGTCACTACTGCTACTACTACAACTAGAACTACTAGTACTACTACTTCCACTACTACTACTACTAGTACTAAAACTGCAACAACTACTACTACTACAGCTACAGCTACTTTTGCTTCAACTGCTTCTGCTACTACAACTACTACACTTACTACAGCTACTATGGTTACTACTTTATCTACTACTACTTTTGCTGCTGCAACTCCTTTTACTACTGCTACTACTACTATTACGACTACAACATCTGCAACAATTGCTACTTCTACTACTACTCCTACAACAACAACAACTGCTACTAAAAACAATTCTGAAAATACTTTGGCAACTACTTCTACTAATACTACCACTACTAATACTAATAGTAATACCTCTACTACTACTACAATTGCTACTTCTGCTACCGCTACTACTACTACTACTACTACTACTAGTACTACTACTACTACTTCTATTACTTCTCCTACTACTACTATTGCTGTTACTACTGGTACTATTACTACTACCATTACTACTATTACAGTAACTATTGCTACTGTTGCTTCTACTACTACTACTACTACTTCTATTACTTCTCCTAATACTACTATTGCTGTTACTACTAGTACTATTACTACTACCACTACTACTACTACAGTAGCTATTGCTACGATTGCTTCTTCTACTACTACTACTACTTACTACTACTACGACTACTACGACGACTCTACTACTACGACTACTACTACGACCCTACTACTATTATATTTCCTACTTTCCCTACGACT
>RXID01011295.1:22500-91994 GCA_005019695.1 Trichopus zeylanicus subsp. travancoricus
ACTGCTACTTGTACTACTTTTGCTACTATTATAGCTGCTACTACTTCAACTAGTACTCCTACTACTGGTACTACTAGTACTATAATTTCTGCAACTATAGCAACTACTTCTACGATGGCTACTTCTACTGCTACTATTGCTGCTGCTACTACTACTACTATTACTACGACTACTACTACTACTACTGCTGCAACTACTAATACTAATACGACTATTACTACAACTTCTGCTTCTAAAAATACAGCATTACTACTACTCCTACTATGACTTCTATTGCTACTTCTGCTACTTTTATTGCTACTTCTATTGCTAGTACTCCTACCACTCCTGCTACTGCCGCTACTACTGCTACAACTTCCAAGAATACTACCACTACTACTGCTCCTATTATTGCTTCTCCAACTTCTACTACTTACACTACTACTACCACTACAATTGCTACTAGTTTTACTACTACTATTATTACATCTACAATGACTATTGCAACTGCTACTACTACTGCTACTACTGCAATTGCTTCTACTACTACTACTGTTGCCACTACCATAACTACAACCATTAATATTGCTGCTACTACTGCCGCTACAATTGCAAGTACAACTACTACTACTACTACTACTACTACCATTACTACCACTCATTCTCCTACACCGATTGCTACCACTACTCCTACTCCCACTACATCAATTACTGCTACTACTACTACTACTACTACTACTACTACTACTGCTACTAATACTACTACTAATACTACTGCTACTACTACTGCTACCGCTTTGGCTACTAACACCACTGCTAATACTCTGAACCATACTACTATTGTTGTTGTTGTTACTGCTGTTGCTGCTACAATAACTATTACTACTGTTATTATTTTGTTGTCACTACCACTTCAACTATGGTTGCTATTTCACCTACTAATACTACTACTATAGCTACTACTACAAACACTATTTCTACTACTACTACCACCACTACTACTATTGCTACTGATACTACTACTATTAGAACTAAGGTAGCTACTCATGCTTCTGCTGCTATAGTTACTACAACTACTCCTACTACTAGTACTACTATTGTAACTGCTACTACAACTACTATAACTACTACTACTCCTACAACAATAGCTACAATTACTTCAACTACCACTACTGTTCGTGCTACTACTGCCACTACTATAACTGCTGCAACTGCTACTACACTGCTACTAATATTGCTATTTCAACTACTGCTACTGTTGCTACTTCTACTACTCCTACTACTGCTACTACTAGTACTCCTACTACTACTACTACTGCAACTACGACTTCTATTACTATAGCAACTACAACTACTGCTACTTCTACTGCAACTACTACTACTACTACTCCTCATCCTAATACTACTACTGCTAATAATACTACTACTACTACTATTGTTGCTATTGCTATTGTTGCAGCCGCTACAACAACAACTACTACTGCTAAAACTCTAACTACTGCTACTACTGCTACGACTACTATGACACCAATTACTAGAACTACTATTAATACTGCTGCTACTACTACCACTACTGCTACTACTACGTCTTCTCCTCCCCCTACTACCACTGCTGCTACAAAGACTACAGGTACTGCTACTTCTACTATGTCTACTGCTACTATTAAAACTCTTGCTACGACTTGTACTTCTACTACTATGACTACTCCAACCACTATTACTGCTACTATTGCTACTACTACTACTACAACAGTGGCTATTAATACTACTATTACTACTATTGCTACTCCTGCTGCTACAACTACACTTCTACTTCTTCGACTGCTACTAATATTTTGGCTAATGCTAATACTATTCCTATTACTATTGCCACTACTGCAAATATTGCTTCCACTACTACTACAAATACTACTACTACTCCTACAATGCTACTACTCCTACTACAACTACTGCTACTACTAGTACTACTACTATAACTATTAGTGCTACTACTATAATTAAAACTACTACTACTTCTACAACTGCAATTGTTGCGACTAATGCTACTATTATGACTCCTGCTGCTAATACTACTTCTGCTACTACAATTATTGCGACTACCACTGCTACTACGACTATTACTACAACTACTACTACTGCTACTACTACTACTACTGATGCTACTACTACTACTACTACTACTACTTCTCTGATTACTTCTCCTGCTACTACTACTCCTGTAACAGGAGCAACTGCTACTACTACTACATCAACTACTGTTGCTGCTACTGCTACTACAACTGGTGGTACCCCTGCTGCTACTACTCATGCTCCAACTACTATTACTACTACTAATACAGCAAATACTTCTTTTGCTACTACTACTACTTCTGGTACTACTTCTGCAACTACTACTAATACAATTACAACAACAACAACTACTACTACAATGGCTACTACTACTGCTACTACTACGTTTATTGCGATAGCTACTACAACTACAATGACTACTATTACTACTGTTGTTTTTACAGCAACTACTATTACTGCTAAAATAATTGCTATTACAACTGCAAGTGCTACTACTGTTGCTACTACTACAACTACTACGGCTGCTATAAAAAAATACTATTACTACTACAGCTACTATTTCTGCTACAACCACTACTCCTCCTACTATAGTTACTACTGCTACTACTTTAGCTACTACTACAACTACTACTCCTACTTATACTACAATTGCAACTACTACTACTTCTACTACTACTTCTCCAACTATTGTTGCTACTATCACTTCTGCTACGACTGATATGATTGCTACAACCACTACTACAGCCACTGCGGCTACTATTGCTACTGCTACAACTACTACTGTAGCTGCTGCTGCTACAGCGGCTTATACTATTAACACTACTGCTACAACTACTGCTGCTTCAGCTACTTCTACTTCTGGTACGACTGCTATGACTGCTACAACCACTACTACAGCCACTACGGCTACTACTGCTACTACTAAGACTACTACAACAACCACTACTACAACTACTACTATAGCTGCTGCTGCAACTACTACTACTACCACCTCTAATACTGCTACTACTGCTGCTGCTGCTGCTACTACTACGTCTTCCTCCTCCAACTACCACTGCTGCAACAACGACTATAGCTACTATTACTTCTACTACTGCTACTTCGACTACTATACCTCTTGCTACAACCACTACTTTTGCTACTACGAGTACTATTGCTACTAATGCTACTATTGCTACTACTACTACGACTACTACTATAGTGGCTACTAATACTACTACTACTACTAATGCTACTGCTACTACAACTACTACACTGCTACAACTTCGACTACTTCTACTGCTGCTGCTACTATTGCTAATACTATTACTACTACTATAGTAACTACTGCAAATATTGCTTCTACTACAACTACTATTACTACTACTGCTCCTACTAATGCTTCTACTGCTACTGCAGCTACTATTACTACTACTACAACTACTTTCACAACTACTACTACTACGATTACTGCTACTACTGCTACTGCTGCTACTACTGCAACTACAACTAGTGCAACTTCTAATACTGCAACTACTACGACTGCTACTATGACTACGACTACAACTACCTCTATTACTGCGGCTACCAATACTCAAGACACTACTACTACAACTACTACTAGTAGTACTACTGTTGCTACTACTACTACTACTACCACTACATCTATGATTACTTCTACTGCTACTACTACTTCTACTCCTAATAGTACACTTGCTACAACAGCAACTACTGCTACTACTAGTACTATTACTACTGCTACTACTACTATTGCAATAACTGCAACAACTACTACTACCACTACTGCTGCTGCTACTACTACTGCAACTAGTGCTACCCCTGCTGCTACTACTCTCGCTCAAACTACTATTACTACTAGTGATACAACTAATTCTGCTTCTGCTACTACTACTACTGATTATGGTACTACTTCCATACTTACTACTAATAGTATTACAACAACTACAACAACTGCTACAATGCTACTACTATTGCTACTGCTGCTACTACTATTACTACTGCTGCTGTTGCTGCCGCAACTACTATTATAGCTAAAATAATTGCTACTACAACTGCTATTACTAATTACAGTAGTGGTTGTTGGAGTAGGGGTAGTAGTGGTAGTAGGAGTAGTAGTAGTAATGGGTGTTGGTGTAGGAGTAGTAGTAGCAGCAGCAGCAGTAGTAGTGGTACGAGTAGAAGTAGTAGTTGGAGGAGTAGGAGCAGGAATAGTTATAGTAGTATTTAGTAGTAGTTGTAGTAGTAGTAGCAGTAGGAGTAGTAGAAGGAGTAGTACTAGGTATAGTTGTACTAGTAGTAAAAGTAGTAGTAGCAGCAGTAGCAGCGAAAGGAGTTATAGTAGTTATATTAGTAATAATAGTAGTAGTGGTTGTAATAGGAGTAGTATTAGTAGTAGCAGTAGTAGTAGTGGAAGGAGTTATAATAGTAGTTCTTATACTAGTAGTAGTAGTAACAGTACTAGTAGGTGTAGTAGTTGTAGCTGTAATAGTGGTTGTAGTAGTTGCAGTAGCAATAGCAGTGGGAGTAATAGTTGTAGTTGGAGTAGTAGTAGTAGTTTTTGTTATTGTAATAGTGATATTAGTAGTAGTAGTTATAGCAACAGTAGTAGTATGAGTTGGAGTAGTAGTAGTACTAGCAGTTGTTGTAATATTAGTAATAGTAGTTGTAGTAGTAGCGGTACTAGTTTAGGTGTAGTAGTAGCTATTGTAGTAGTAGTAGAGGGAGTAGTAGTTGTAGGAGTAGTAATAGTGGTAATGGTAGTTGTAGTAGTAATAACAATAATCATAGTAGTAGTAGTAGGTGTAGTAGTAGTAGGAAATTCAATTGCAGTAGTCATAGAAGTAGTTGTATTTACATTAGTATTAGTCATAGTAGTAGATGTAGAAACATTAGAGTAGTAGTGGCAGTAGTAGCCGCAGTAGCAATAGTAGTAGCTGTAGTAGTAGTAGTAGCTATGGTAGCAGTAGCAGTAGTAGTAGTATTCATAGCACTAGTATTGATACTAGTAGTAGCAGCAGTATCATTTTTAGTAGGAGCAGTAGTAGTTATTGTAGTAGTAGTAGTGGTGGTTGTAGTAATAAGACAAGTTGTATTAAAACTACTAGTAGTAGTGTTATTAGTCATAGTAGTAGGAGTAGCAGTAGAAGTAGCAGCATTAGCAGTAGCAAAAGTTGTAGTAGCAGCAACAATAACAAAAGGATTAGGAGTAGCTATAGTAGGAGCAAGAGTAGTGGTAGTAGTATCAAGAGCAAGAATAGGTGTTGAAGTCGTAAAAATAGTAGCAGCAGTAGTAGAACTTGTAGCAATAGTAGTAGGAGTAGTAGTCAGAATAGTTGTAGTAGTAGTCGTAGTAGGAATAGCAGTAGTAGTAGTTGGAGTGGCAGTAGTAGTTGTAGCAGTTATTGTAGTAGCTGTAGCAAAGTAGTTATAGTTATTGTAGCAGCAGTAATAGAAGCTTTAGTAGCTGCTGTAGTAGTAGTAGTAATAGTAGCAGTCGTAGAAGTATAAGTAGTAGTTATAGGAGTAGTACTAGGAGCTACTGCAGTTATAGTTGTAGGAATAGTAGTAGTTGTAGTAGTAGCAATAGTAGTGATAGTAGTATAAGTAGTAATGGTAGTAGTAGCAATTATAGCAATAGTTGTAGTACTAGTAGGAGTAGCAGTAGCAGCAACAATAGTAGTAGCAGTAGTAATTATAGTAGTAGTAGCTACAGTAGTAGTAGTTATAGGAGTAGCAGTAGTAGTAGCAGCATTTATTGTAGTAGTAGTAGTAGCTACAATAGTTGTAGTTGTAGGAGTAGTAGTAGTAGTAGCAGCAGCAGTAGTAGTGGTAGTAGTATCAGTAGTAGTGGTAGTAGCAGCAATAGTAGCAATAGTAGTACTAGAAGTAGCAGTAGTAGTACTTGTAGGAGAAGCAGTTGCAGCAGTAGTTGTAGCAGTAGCAGTAGCAGTAGTAATAGTAGTAGTAGCCTTAGTGGTAGTAGTAATTACAATAGTAGTAGTAGTACCAGTAGCAGTAGTAGATGTTGTTGTTGTTGTTGTTGTTGTTGTTGTAGTAGTAGTAGTAGTAGTAGTAGTAGTAGTATTAGTAGTAGCAGTAGTAACAGTAGCAAAAATAATAATAGTAGAAGTAGCAACAGCAGTAGTGGTAGTTGCAGAAGCAAGGCTAGTAGTAGCAATAGTTACAGCAGCAGTAGTAGTAGGAGAAGTAGATGTAGTAGCAGTAGCCATAATAATAGTTATCACTGTTGCAGAAGTAGCTGTAGTAGCATTAGTAGTGGTAGTAGCAGCATTATAGCAGTAGTAGTAGTACTAGTTACAGTAGTAGTAGTAGTATACAAAGTAGTGGTAGTAGTGGAAGCAGTAGTGACAGTAGTATTGGTAGTAGTAGCATAACCAACATTAACTGTTGTAGCTATAGTAGCAGTAGCAGTAGATGTAACAGTAGTAGTAGTAATAGCCGTATCGGTAGTTGCAGTAGCAGTAGTAGTACTAGCCATAGTAGTAGTAGCAGCAGTAGTAGTAGAAATAGTAGTAGTAGCAGCAGTTGTAGGTGAAATAGTTAAAAAAGCCGTAGCAGTAGTAGTAGTAGAGATAGTAGTAGGAGTATTAGTAGCTATTGGAGGGGCATAAGTAGAAGTAGCAGTAGTATTTGAAGTTGTAGTTGTGGAAGTAGTAGTAGTAGTAGCAGTTACAATAGTAGCGTTAGTAGCAGCAGTGGCAGTAGTAGTAGTATAAACCGAAGTAGTAGTAGTAGCAGTTGTAGATGTTGTAGTTGTGGTAGGAGAAGTAATAGTAGTAGTAGTAGTAGTAGTAGCAAGAAAAGAAAGCGTAGTAGTAGTTGTTGTTGTAATAGTAGTAATAGTAGAAGTAGTAGCAATAGTAGTTATACTTGAAGTGGCATCAGTCATTCCGGTAATAGTTGCAGGGGTAGCAGTAGTATGGGAAGTAGTTATAGTGGTAGTAGTAGCAATAGTAGTAGCAGTCGTACTAATAATAGGAGAAGTGATTGCAGTAATAGTAGTAGTAGTTATTGTTGTTGTAGTAGTAGTAGTTGTTTTTGTAGCAGATGGAGAATTAGTGGTAGAAGCTATAGTTGTTATAGTAGCTGTAATAGTAGTAGAGTAGCAGTAGTAGTAATCACACTAGTTGCTGTAGTAGTAGTAGTAGCTGTAAGAGTGGTAGTAGTAGATGTAGCTAGAGTAGTAACAGAAGTTGTAGTTGCAGTTGTAGTAGTAGCAATAGTAGCAGTACTAAAAATAGCCGCAGTAGTAGCAATTGTTGTAGCAGTAGCCATAGTAGTAGTAGTAGCAGGAATAGTAGTAGTAGTAGTAGTCATAGTAGAAGAATTAGTAATAGTAGTAGCAGTTTTGGTAGCTAAAGTAGCAATAGTAGCAGTAGAAGTAGTAGTAGCAGCAGCAGTAGTAGCAGTGGAATTAGTAGTTGGCCAAATACGTGTAGTAGCAGGAGTAGCAGTAGTAGTAGGAGGAGGAGGAGAAGGAGAAATACAAGTAGTAGTAGGAGCAGTACTAGTAGTAGTAGTAACAGTAGTAGTTGTAGCAGCAGTAGCAGAAGTAATAGTAGTAGTAGCAGTGGTCGTAGTAGTTGTTGTTGTAGTAGTAATAGTAGTAGTAGGAGTAGTAGTAGTTATAATAGTAGCAGAAGTAGCAACAGCAGTAGTTATTGTAGCAACTATAGTAGCAGTTGAACAAGTTAGAGCTATAGTAGGAGTAGTAGTAGCAGTAGTGGTTGTCATACTAGTAGTACTAGCAGTAATAGTAGTTCTAGAAGCAGTAGTAGTAGTGCAGTAATAGTAGTAGTAGCTAGTAGTAGAAGTAATAGTCGTAGTGCAGTTGTAGTAATAGTAGTAGTGCAGTTGTAGTAGTTGTAGTAGTAGTAGTAGTAATAGTAGTAGTGCAGTTGTAATAGTACTAGTAGCAATAGTAGTAGTATTAGGCGAAATAGTAGTAGAAGCAAAAGAAGCAGTAGTAGTTGTTGTGGTGGTAATTGTTGTATTAGTAGAATTAGTAGCAGTAGTAGCAGTAGTAGCAGTAGTGACAGTATAAGTTGTTGTAGCAGTAATACATCCAATTATAGTAGTCAAAGTAATAGTAGTAGTAGTAGTAGTAGATCTAGCAGAAGTAGCTATAGTAGTAGTAGTAGAAGTAGTAGTAGTAGTAGTAGTAGTAGAAGTAGTAGTAGTAGTAGTAGTAGTAGTAGTAGTAGTAGTAGAAGTCGTAGCAGTAGTAGTCATACTTGTAGATGTAGCATAGTAGCAACAGCCATAGTAGAAGTAGTAGTAGTGGTGGTAGTGGTAGTAGTGGTAGTAGTTGTTGCAGTAGTAGCAGTAGTAGTAGCAATAGTAGCTGTAGCAGCAGTAGCAGTAGGAGTAATAGTAGCAGCAACAGTAGTAGTAGTACTAGTAGTGGTTGTACAACTAGTAGTAGTACCAGAAGTGGTCGTGGTAATAGTTGCAGTAGTAGAAGTTGTAGCAATAGTAGTTGTAGTAGTAGTAGAAGTAATAGTAGCAATAGTTGTAGTAGTAGATGTAGTAGTTGTAATAATAGCAGCAGTAGTAGTGTTAGTAGTAGCTTTAGTAGTAGTAGTAGTAGTAGTAGCATTAGTAGTAGCTGTAGTAGCTATAGTAGTAGTAGTCGTAGCACTAGTAGTAGTAGTTGTTGCGATAGTAATGGAAGTTGTAGTAGAAGCAACAGTAATAGTAGTTGTAGTTATAGCTGTAGTCGTAGAAGTAGGAGAAGTAGTAGTAGCAGTAGCAGCAACCGTAGCTGCAATAACCGTAGTAGTTGCAACAGTAGCAGCGTAGTAGTACTCCTATTAGTAGTAGTAGTAGTAGAAGAAGAAGAAAGAGTAGCAGAAATTATAGTAGCAATAGTAGTGGTACTAGAAATAGTAGTAGTAGGAGTAGAAGTTATAGTAGCAATATTAGCTATAGTAGCATGGGCAATTGTTGCTGCAGTAGTTGTAGTAGCAGTAGTAGCAATAGTAGCAGTAGTCATAGTAGAAGCAGTAGTAGTTATTGTAGCAGTTGTAGTAGCAGTTGAACAAGTTGAAGCTATAGTAGGCATAGTAGTAGCAGTAGTGGTTATCATACTAGTAGTAGTAGCAGTAATAGTAGTTCTAGCAGCAGTAGTAGTAATAGGGCTAGTTGCAGTAGTAGTAGAACTAGCAGAAGTAGCTATAGTAGTAGTAGAAGTACTAGTAGTAGTAGTTGTTGTTGTTGTTGTTGTTGTTGTGGTAGGAGTAGTAGAAGTAGAAGCCATAGCAGTAGTAGTCATACTTATAGATGTAGCATTAGTAGCAGCAGCCATAGTACAAGTAGTAGTGGTGGTGGTAGTGGTAGTAGTGGTAGTAGTAGCAATAGTAGTAGTAGCGGTAGTAGCAGTACTTGTAGTAACGGTAGTAGCTGTAGGAGCTGGAGTAGCAACAATAGTGAAGTGTAGTATTAGTAGCAGCAACAATAGTTGTAGTAGTAATAGTAGCAGCAATAGTAGTAGTAGTACTAGTAGTTGTTGTACAACTAGTAGTAGTAGCAGAAGTAGTCGTGGTAATAGTTGTAGTAGTAGAAGTTGTAGCAATAGTAGTTGTAATAGTAGTAGAAGTAATAGTAGCAATATTTGTAGTTGTAGATGTAGTAGTTGTAATAATAGCAGCAGTAGTAGTGTTAGTAGTAGCTTTAGTGGTAGTCGCATTACTAGTAGCTGTAGTAGCTGTAGTAGTAGTAGTCGTAGCACTAGTCGTAGTAGTTGTTGCTATAGTAATGGCAGTTGTAGTAGTAATATTAGTTGTAGCAGAAGCAGTAGTAATAGTAGTTGTAGTTATAGCTATAGTCGTAGAAGTAGGAGAAGTAGTAGTAGCAGTAGCAGCAACCGTAGTAGTAGCAGCAGTAGCAGCGTAGTAGTACTCCTAGTAGTAGTAGTAGTAGTAGTAAAAGAAAGAGTAGCATAAATTATAGTAGTAGTAGTAGTGGTACTAGAAATAGTAGTAGTAGGAGTAGAAGTTATAGTAGCAATATTAGCTATAGCAGCATGGGCAATTGTTGCTGTAGTAGTTGTTGTTGCTATAGTAGCAATAGTAGCAGTAGTCGTAGTAGTAGCGATAATGGCACTAGTAGCTGCAGTAGTAGTACTTTTAGTAGTCGGGGTAGTAATAGTAGTTGTTGTGGCAGTAGTAATAGTAGAAGTAGTGGTAGTAGTCGTAGTATTCATAGCGACAACAATAGTAGAAGTTGGAGAAGTAGTAGTAGTTGTTTTAGCAGTAGCAGTAGCAGAAGTGGTAGTACTAGTAGTTGTGGTAGCAGAAGCAGCAAAAGCAATAGTAGTAATAGTAGTAGAAGTCGTAGGAGAAGTAGTAGTAGTAGCAGCAGGGACAATAGTGGTGGTAGCAGTAGCAGCAATAGTACCAGTAGTTATAGTAGTGGTAGTATCTATAGTTGCATTAGCAGCAATAGTAGTCGAAGTAGTAGCAGTTGTAGCAGTAGTAGAAGTAGTAGTAAAAGTAGTAGCAGTAATAGCATGAGTAGTAGCAGTAGTACTAGTAGTAGTTTTAGTAGTAATAGTAGAAGCAGTAGAAGTAGCAGCAATAATAGTAGTAGTAGTAGCTGCAGTAGTTAGTAGCAGAAGTAGTAGCAGAAGCACTTGTAGTAGTTGTAGTAGAAGTAGTAGCACCGGTAGCAGCAGGAGTGATATTAGCAGTAGTAGTGGTAGTAGAATAGCAGTAGTTGTAGTGGTAGCAGTAGCAGCTATAGTAGTAGTATTTATTGTCATTGTTGTAGTAGTTGCAATAGTAGTACTAGTTGTAGTAATAGTAGTAGTTTTAGTGGTAGTAGCAGCAATTGTTGTTATAGTAGTAGTAGTAATAGTGGCAATAGCAGCAGAAGTATTTTCGTAGCAGTAGTCATACTAGTAGTAGTGGCAGCAGCAGTAGTAGTAATTGTAGTGGTATTAGCAATAGCAGTAGTAGCAGTAGTAGCTGTAGTAGTAGTCATGGTGGTAGTAGTAGTAGAAGTTGTAATAGAAGCAGTAATAGTAGTTAATATTGTAGTAGAAATAGCAATAGTAGCAGAAGTAGCAGCAATAGTAGTAGTAGTAGTAATATCAGTAGTCTCCGTAATAATAGTCGTAGTAGTAGTAGTAGGAGAAGAGGTTGTAGTTGTAGCGGTGGTGGTGGCAGTAGTAGTAGGATAACGGTTTGTAGTAGTAGTAGTAGTAGTGGCAGTAGTAATAGTAGTAGTAGTAGTAGTAGTGCTAGTAGTAGTCGAAATAATAGTAGTAGTAGAAGTAGTAGTAGTAGTGGTAGTAGTAGCAGAAGTTGTAGTAGTAGGAGGAATAATAGTTGTAGCAGAAGTAGTAATAGTGGCAGCTATGGTAGTAGTAGTGGTAGTCGTAGCAGCGGTAGTATCAGTAGCTGCAGCAGCGGTAGTATCAGTAGCTGCAGCAGTAGTAGTAGTAGTAGCAATAGTGGTAGTAGCAGCAGTAGTACTAGCAGTAGTAGCCGTAGTTGTAGTAGTCGTAGGGGTAGTAGTAGTATTAGTAGTAATAGTAGTAGTAGTAGGAGTAGTAGTAGTAGTTGAAGGTGTTGTAGTCGTAGTAGAAGTAATAGTAGTAGTTGTATAAGGAGTACTAGAAGCGCCAATAGTAGTAGTAATTTTAGTAGTAGTAGTAGTACTAATAGTTGTAGCTGTAAAAGTGGCAATAGTTGTAGTAGTAGTAGCAGTAGTAGTAGTAGTCATAGGAGTAGTAGTAGTATTAGTAGAAGTAATAGTAGTAGCAGGAGTTGGACTAATACTAGTAGTAGTACTAGTAGGAGGAGGAGTAGTAGTAGCAGAAGTAGTAGTAGTAGTAGTAGTAGTAGTAGTAGTAGTACTAGTAGTAGTGGTGGTAATAGTCGTCGCAGTAGTAGGAATGGTAGTAGTTGGAGTAGCGGAGGTAGTAGGAGTAATAGTAGTAGTAGTTATTGTAGCAGTAGTAGTAGTAGTATTAGCGGTAGTACGAAGAGTAATAGTAGCAATGGAAGTAGTGGTTATAGTAGTAGCTGCAGTAGAAGCAGCAGTAGTAATAGGAGTGGGAGTATGAGTAGTAGTACGAGTTGTAGTAGTTGGAGTAATGGTAGTAGTAGGAGTAGTAGTAGCAGAAGTAGTAGTAGTATTTGTAGTTGTAGTTGTAAAAACAACAGTGGCAGTAGCTGTAGTAATTTAGTATTAGTAGTTATAGTAATAGTAGTATGAGTTGGAGTAGGAGTAGTAGTTGTAGTAGTAGTAACAATAGTGGGATTAGTAGTAGGAGTAGTAGTAATCGTAGTAGTAGTAGCAGTAGTAATGGTAGTAGTAGTAGTAGTTGGAGTAGTAGTAGTAGTAGTCGTAGAAGTAGTTGTAATTGTATTACTATTAGTAGTAGAAGTATTAGTTGAAGCAGTAGAGTAGTAGTAGTATTCATTGTTGTAGTAGCAGTAGCAGTAGTGACAATAGTTGTAAGATTAGTAGTACTAAGACTAGTAGCAGTAGTAGCATTAGTAGTAGTAGGAGTAGCAGTAGAAGTAGCAGCGGCAGCAGCATCAGTAGCAATGGTTGAAGTTATCGTAGCAGCTGGAACAATAGCAGGATTAGGAGTACCAGTAGTAGAAGCAAGAGTAGTAGTAGTAGTAGCAAGAGTAGGAATAGGTGTAGAAGTAGTGATAATAGTAGAAGTAGCAGTAGAAGTGGTGATAGTAGTAGTAGGAGTAGGAGAAGTGGTAGTAGCGGTAGGTGTAGCAATTAGAGTTGTAGTACCACAACTAGGAGTACAACTTTTACTACTACTACTCCTGCTACAGCTCCAGCTACTACCGCTACTACTACTATTGCTACTATTACGGCTACTACTACTACAACTTCCACTATTACTGCTACTACTACTGCAGCAATTGCTACTGCTACTACTAACACTACTATTACTTCAACAAATACTACTACTGCTACTACTGTAACTTCTACTACTACCATTACTACAACTATTGCTACTGCTGCTCATGCACCTACTGCTACCACTACTACTACTACTAATTCTAGTATTACAACAATTGCTAATACTAGTGATACTAATACAAATACTACTGCAACTACTGCTACATCTCCTATAATAACAACAACAACTACTACTCCATCTCCTCCTATTATTATTGTCGTTATTGCTACTATTGCTACAACTACTGCTACTACTACTACTACTACTCCTCCTCCTCCTCCTTCAGCTGCTACAACCACTACTACTACTGTTACTAATGCTACTACCATTACTAATATTATTGCTACTACTACTACTGCTGGTACTATGAATAGTGCTATTACTATTATAGCTACTACCGCTACTACTACTTCTCCTACTACTAATACTTCTACTATTACTACTTCACTACCAACTACTACTACCCCTACTGCTACTGCTCCTACTACTAAAACTACTACTCTGCTACTACTACTCCTACTCCTACTACAACTAATCATACTATTACTACTACTACTACTACTACAACTACTACTAATACTACTATTACTCCCACTACCACTGTTACTACAACTACTACTACTAGTACTACTACCACTACTGCAACTATTCCAAGTACTACTACTCCTCCTAACACTCCTACTACTACTACTGCTGCTACTATCACAATTACTACTTCAGCTACTACGACTACTACTTCTACTGCTGCTGTTACTACTACTACTACTACGACTACTACTACTGCTACTACTATTACTACTAAGACTGCTACTACTAATACTACTGCTGTTGCTGTAACTACTACTACTACTACCACTAAAATCACTACTTCTACTGTTACTACTGGTCTGACTACAACTATTGCTACTATTACTACTACTACTACTATTCCAACTCCGACTCCTACTATTGCAATTGCCTCTACTCCTACTACTACTACTCCTCGTACTACTATTACTATGCCTACCACTATTCCTACTCCTCCAACTCCAACTGCCATGACAACTACTACTATTGCTGCCAGCACTACTCCAACAACTACAACAACAACTACTACTCCTACTACAACTTCTACTACTACTAATACTACAACTACTATTACTATTACTACCACAACTATTACTACTACTACTTTTACAACTACTACTACTACTACTACTACTACTAATACTACCACTAATACGAATGTTAGTAGCACCAGTATTAGCAGTACTACTAGGTGTAGTAGTTGCCAGAGTAGGAATCGGAGTAGGAGTAGTAGCAGGCGTTTGAGTGGAAGTAATATTAGTAGTAGTACTAGCAGCAATAGATGGAGTAGTAGTAGCAACAGTTGTACTAGCAGTAGCATTAGTAGTCGTAGTAGGAGCAGTAGACGGAGAAGGAGTAGTAGTTGTTGTACAAGTACTGGAGTTAGTGGTAGTTGTTTTACTAATTGCAATACTATTAATAGTATTAGGAGTGGTAGTAATAGTAGTAGTTGTTGTAGTAGTAGTAATAATAGTTGTACTAGTAGTAGCAGTAATATTCCTCGTAGTATGAGTAGTTGCAGTAGTAGGAGTAGGAGTAGTACTATTAGTTGTAGCAATAGTAGTAGTCATAGTAGGTTTTGAAGTTATAGTAGTAGTAGGGGTAGCAGTAGTAGAAGTAGCACTACTACTACTACTACTACTATTACAACAACTACTACTAATATTACTGCGGCTACTACTAATAATGCTGCTAATAAAACAAATTTTGTTACTACTACTACTACTACTACTGCGACTACTTCTACCACTGCTACGACTATTGCCACTCCTACTACTACTACTACTGTTGCTATTTCTACTACTGCTACTCCTCCTCCTCCTCTTCCTCCTCCTCCTCCTACTACTACTACTACAACTTATGATGCTGCTGCTACTACTGCAATTGCTACTACTACTATTGCTACTGGTACTATAGCTACTACTTATGCTCCTACTACATCTACTATTGCTACTACTGGTACTACCACTAGTACTACTAACTATGACTACTGCTGCTTCTACCACTGCTACTACTACTATGACTCCTACTATTACAACTTCTACTACTGCTACTGCTACTACAACAACAACTACTACTGCAATTGATACTTTTGCTACTATTGTCACAACTTCCACTACTACTACCCCTACTGCTGTTACTACTGCTACTAATACTACTCTGCTTCTATAGCAGCTACTACTACCACTACAACAACAGTTACTACAACTACCACTTCTACCTTAACTACTACTGCTACTAATACTACTTCTACTTCTGCTACTACTTCTACTACTGCTACTACTCCCAATACTACTACAACTGATGCTGTTGTTGCTACTGCCACTACAGCTGCAACTATTGTTACAACTACTGCTACTACTACCACTACAGCTGCAACTATTGATACAACTATTGCTACTACCACAACTGCTATTCCTACTACTACTAATACTACCACAGCTGCTGCTGCTACTACTTCTACAGTAGCAGCTACTACCAAAACTACTACAATTACAAATACTACCACTTCTACCTCTACTACTACTGCTGCTGTTGTTGCTATTGCTGCTACTACAGCAACTATAACTGCTACTACTGCTAGTACTACTACTATTACTATTGCTATTACTACTACTACTTCTGTTGCTACTAATACTACCACTACTAATACAACTACCCCACCTACCACTACTACTACAGCTACTGCTATAACCATTATTACTACTTCCACGGCTTCTACTACTCCTGCAACTACTAACGCTATGGATATTACTGCTTCTACAACAAAAGCTACTACTACAACTACTACAACAACTACTGCTACCGCGACTACTACAACTAGTACTAATACTACTATTAGTACTACTACTACTACTCCTACATCTACTACAACTATTGCTCCTACAACTACTGCTACTGCTACTGCTACTGCTTCTTCTGCTACAACTAATGATACTCCTAATACTACTACTACTACTTCTACGGCTGCTGCAGCTTCTGTTACTACTGCTACTAATGCTACTATTGCAACTACTAGAACTATTGCTGCTACTTCTACTGCTACTACTACAACTCCTACCACTAGTCCAACTACTTTCATACTACTAATACTACTGCTACGACTACAATTGCTAACGCTGCTTCTACTACTACTACAACTACTACTACTGCTTCCACTATTATTGCTACTATTGCTACTACTACTATAGCTACTATAGCTACGACTGATACTACTACTACTACTGGTACTATGGTTTCTATTGCTGCTAATACTACCACTACTACAATTGCTACTACTGTAATAATTACTGGTACTACTACTACTGCTGTTACTACTACAATCTTTGCTACTTCTACTGTGACTTCTACTACGACCATAACTAATACTATAATTACTACTACTACTAATACTACTACTACTACAACAGCTACTACTACTTCTGCTAATACTAACTTCAACAACAACAACTACTACTACTAGTATTGCTACAACTGACACTACTACTTTTGCTACTAGTAGTACTCCTACTACTACGGCTTCTGCTATTACTACTACCACTCCTATTACTTCTGCTATAATTACTACTACTACTACTACTACTTTTGCTACTACTGCTACTTCTGCTGCTACTACTATTATTGTTACTATTACTACTACTTCTAGTACTATGACTACAACTACTGCGGCCGCTCCAACAACAACAACTACTACTATTAGTACTGCTGCTGCTACTGCTACTACTACAACAAGTTCTATTGCTACTGTTACGACTATAGCTACTACTGCTATAGCCACTCCTACGTCTACTACTGGTGCTACTACTAATACTATTGCTAGTGATACTACCACTACTATTGCTCCTAGTACTACGACTACTACTAGTACTACTTCTACTGCAACTAATGTTGCTGCTGCTCCTACAAAAGCTGCTACTAGCACAGCTAGTACTACTTCTACTACTACTGTTACAACTATTACTACTGCTACTAGCACTGCTAGTACTACTACTGCTACTAGTATTGCTACTATTATTACTATGTTTACTGCTACTATTGCTAGTATTGCTCTAACTACTACCACTATTGCTACTGCTTCTGCTGCTACTCCGCCTACTACTTTTGCTACTACTGCTACTACTAATGATATTACTACTGCTACTGTTGCTACTACGACAATTACTACTGCTACTAATACTGCTACTACTACTGCTATTGCTATTACTACTGCTACTGTAGCTACTAGTTCTGTTATTAGTAATACCACTACTACTTCTACTACTAGTACCGATACTACAACTACTACTGCTACTGCTACCATGACTACTTCTACTGCTACTGCTACCACGACTACTACTACGACTACTACTACTACTACTACTACTACTACTACTACTATTATTAGTACTACTGCTGCAATTGCTACTACTGCTACTACCCACACAACTAGTACAACAACGACTACTACTACTACTGCTACTGCTACTACTACTATGCAACAACAACTATTGCTACAACGACTACTACTACTACTACTAATACTACTATTAGTACTACTACTTCTTTTGCTCCTACAGCTACTACTACTACTATTCCTACAACAACTACTACTGCTACTGCTACTACTACTACAACTAATACTATTGCTAGTACAATTACTGCTACGGCTACTACTACTATAGTTACTACAGATACGATTGAA
Source organism: Trichopus zeylanicus subsp. travancoricus (assembly GCA_005019695.1). Lineage (NCBI taxonomy): Eukaryota > Viridiplantae > Streptophyta > Magnoliopsida > Dioscoreales > Dioscoreaceae > Trichopus > Trichopus zeylanicus. The sequence goes on from RXID01011295.1 coordinate 40,254, forward strand.
ACTACTACTCTGCTAGTACTACTGCCACTACTATAAGTGCTACTGCTGCTACTATTGCCGCAATCATTACTACGACTACTACTACTACTACTACTACTATTGTTATCTCTGCTACTGCTACTACAAATCTACAAAAACTACTGCTAGTATTACTACTACTACTACTACTACTACTACTACTACTACTACTACTACTACTACTACTAGAACTACTACTACTTCTACTGATATTGCTGCTACTGTAACTGCAACTACTACTACTTCTACTACTACTACTATAGTTGCTACTACTACTAGTACTATTGCTACTCCTGCTACTACTGCTGCTGCTACTATTGTTGTTACTACTACTACTACTACTCTGCTACTACGACTACAACTGCTGTAGCTGTTCCAACTACTACTACTACTAGTTCTATTGCTACTGCTGCGACTACTGCTACTATTGTTGTAGCTACTCCTATGTATACTACTGGTGTAACTACTAATACTACTGCTAGTGATACTACTAATACTATTGCTTCGACTACTACGACTGCTACTAGTACTACTCCTACTGCAACTAATGCTGCTGCTGCTCCTATAACAGCTGCTACTGCTACCACTGCCACCACAACTAGTATGACAACAAGTACTACTACTACCACTACAACTACTACAACTATTACTACTGCTACTAGTACTGCTAGTACTACTACTGCTACTATTATAACTATGTCTACTGCTACTACAACTAGTATTGCTCTGACTACTACCACAGTTGCTTCTGCTTCTGCTTCTGCTACAACTCCACCTACAACTTTTGCCACTACCGTTATTACTATTGCTACTGCAAATGCTATAAATACTGCTGCTACTACTACTACAATTACTATTGCTACTAATACTGCTACTACTACTGCTGCTGCTACTGCAACTACTACTTCTGTTTCTAGTAATACTACTACTACTTCTACTACTAGTACCAATGCTACGACTACTACTGCTACAACTACCACGACTACTACTATGACTACTGCTACTACTACTACTGCTGCTACTATTACTACTACTGTTGCGACTGCTACTACTGCTATTACCAACAAAACTAGTACAACAACGAGTACTACTACTACTACTATTGCTCCTACTACTATGCAACAACAACTATAACTACCACGACTACTACCACTACTACTAATACTACTATTAGTACTACTACTTCTACTCCTACAACTACTACTACTATTGCTCCTACGACAACTACTACTGCTACTGCTACTGCTACTATAACTAATGCTACTGCTAGTACAACTACTGCTACGGCTACTAATACTATAGCTACTACAGCTACGATTGATACTACTACTTCTGCTGGTACAACTGCCACTACTACGAGTGCTACTACTGCTACTACTGCCACAATTATTGCTGCTACTACTACTAGTACTGCTATTGTTATCTTTGATACTGTTGCTATAACATATACTAAGACTACTACTAATACTACTACTACTTCTGCTAATACTGCTGTTACTACGACTACTACTAGTACTACTTCTATTACTAATACTACAGTTGCTGCTACTACTAGTACTATTGCTGCTTCTGCTACTACGGTTTATGCTACTATTGTTGTTATTACTACTACTACTACTACTACTACTACTACAACTATGACTACAACTGCTGCAGGTGTTCCAACTACTACTACTACAACTACTAGTACTACTAGTTCTATTACTACTGCTACAACTACTGCTACTCCTACAGCTACTACTATTGCTACTACTACTATGGTTAGTGCTACTACCACTAATATTGCTCCAACTACTAAGACTGCTACTAGCACTACTCCTCCTACTACTAATGTTGTTGTTGCTCCTAGAACTGCTGCTACTACTACCACTGCTACCACTACTAGTATGACAACAACAACAACAACTACTACCATTACTACGTCTACTTCTACTACTGCTACTTCTACTCCAAGACTACTACTGCTGCTGCTGCTGCTTCTATCGCTACTACGCCACTACTACTGCTACTATTGCTACTACTACAGTTACCACTAATGCCATTACTACTACTGCTGCTACTACTACTACAATTACTACCGCTACTACTTCTGTTACTACTAATACTACAACTGCTTCTACTACTCGTACTAATGCTACCAGTACTACTGCTGCTATGGCTATTGCTACTACTTCCCCAAGTTCAACTACTTCTACAACTATTACTGCTACTACTACTACGGCTGCTTCTATAATAACTACTACTACTACTGCTACCGCGACTACTACTATTACTACTACACATTCTACTACAACTATCGCTACTATTGCTTCTGCATCAACTGCTATTACAATTACTACAACTACTGTAACTACTACTACTACTACTCTAATTACTACTATAACTACAACTACTACAACCACTCTTACTACGACTACAACAACTACAGCAACTACTTCAACTACTTCAACTACTACATTACTACTTCTATGGCTACTATTACAACTCCCAGTACTACTACTACTACTACTATTACTTCACTTACTACTACTACTACTGCAATTGCTACTACTATATCTTCTTCTACTTTTACTACAACTGCTCCTTCAGCGATCACCACTATTGCTACAAGTACTACTTCTACTAATACTATAACAACTACTACTAGTACAACTGCTACTAATACTACTACTACCCCTACTACAGCTACTACTACCACCACTCATGCTACTCCTACTACTAATGCTACTAATACTATACCTACTACTTTCGCTACTTCTACAGCTACTATAGTTTCTGCTTCTGCTCCTACTGCAGCTACGGCTTCTAGTACAATTACTATTGCTATTACTAGTACTACTATTGCTACTGCTACTACTGTAACTACTACTATTATAACTACTAATGCTACTACTACTGTTCCTACAAATATTGCTGCTACTTTTGCTAGCGCTATTACCACTACTACTACTACTACGACTTAGACTACTACTACTATAACGACTACTGTTACTACTACTATGATCATTACTACTACTCCTACTCCTACTACTACTGCGACCGCTACAACTGCTACTATTACTACTACTATTTCTCCTACTACTACTACTACTACAACAACAGTGACTACTGCTGTTGCTATAGCTGCTACTACTACTACTATAACTACTACTACTACAACTACCACTACTCCTACTACATTATCGCTTTTGCTACAACTAATACTGCTACTATAGCTAATGCTAATATAACAACTACTACAATTACAACTACTACTTTTACTACTACAACTACAACTACAACTATTACTACTACAGCTACTTCAAGTGGCACTATAGCAACTACTGCTACTGCTACTACCACTGCTACTACTACTACTACTGCTACTACTGCAACTACTACTACAATTACCACCACCACAACTACTACTGCTACTATTGCTTCGACTACTACTTCCACAACTTCGCCACCTACTACTACTATTGCTACTACTACGACTAGTACTACTACTATTATTGCTACTACTACTATTACTGCTTCTACTGCTACTACTGCTACTACTACTACTACAACAATAACAACAATAACTACTACTACTTCACCTATTACTATTATTACTACTGCTTCTATTGCTGCTACCACTACTACTGCTACTACTAATACTACTACTACTGCTACCACGACTACCCCTAGAACCACCACTACTATTAATACTACTACTGCTACTATGACTATTCTTACCGCTACCACTCTTTCTCCTACTACTACAACTAACGCTATTATTACGACTATTGCTACTACTACTACTACTACTACTACTACTACTACTACTACTACTAGTACTACTACAATTACTACAACTACTCTTGCTACTACTATTACTACTACTAATACTTCTACTACTCTTATGACTACTACTAATACTGCTACTACTACTACTGCTGCTGCTACTTTTACTGCTACAACTATTGGTACTACTACTACTTGCACTCCTACTACTCCTTCTACAACTACTACTATTACTTCTACTACTACGACTACAGCTACTACTACTATGACTAACACTACTAATACTGTTACTACTACTACTGCTACTATTGCTACCACTGCGACTACTGCGGTTACAGCCACTACTACTGCTACTACTACTAAAGCAATTGGCGTTGCTGCGAATGCTACTGCTATTGCTGCTACTACTACCAACACAACTAGTATAACAATGGCAACTACTACAACAACAACTACTACTACTATAACTATTACCACCACTACAAGTACTACAACCACTACCACTACTACTAACATAACTATAACAACTACTTGTACTACTATAGCAACAATAATAGCAACTACCACTACTACAAGTACTATTACTACTACTACTACTCATATTACTATGACTACTACTACTGCTGCTGCTACAACTACTCCTATGGCGACTACCACTACTAATACTACTGCTCTATAGCTACTAGTACTACTTCTACAACTACTATTGCTTCTACAACAGTTCTACTACTACTGCTATTGCTGCTACAACTGCAACTACTACTAGTGCTACTACTATCACTCCTAATACTACTACTACTGCAAGTACAGTTACTACTTCTGCTACACCTACTATTGCTACTATACCTACAACTACAACAACTACTACTACTTTGACTACTTAATTGGATGTATTACTGCTACAACAACTTATACTGTCACTACTGCTACTACTGCTACTAATTCTACTAATACAACAATTACCACCACAACAACTACTACTGCTTCTATTGCATCTACTACTAATTCGCCTAATACTACTACTATTGCTACTAGTACTACTACAACTGCTACTACTACTGCTATTGCTGTTACTACAACTGCTACTACTACTACTATTGTTGTTACTACAACAACTACTAGTACTATTACTGCTATTACTGCTACTATTCTCACTAATATTGTAACTACTATTACTGTTTCCACTGCCATCACCACCACTACTACTACTATTGTGACTACTACTTCTATTACTGCTACCACTACTACTGCTACTCCAACTACTTCTCATGCTACAATTGCTACTGCTACTACTCCTACTCCTACTTCTGCAACTACTACTACTACTAATCCTACTACTACTGCTACAACTACTTCTATTGCTAGCGCTACTACTAAAATTGCTACTATAAGTAGTACTACATGTACAACTACTACTACTATTTTCGCTACCTCTACTACGGCTATTGCTTCAACAACTAATACTACTATTACTAATGCTGCTACGACTGCTACTCCTCTTACTACCACTACTACTACTGCTACTACTACTGCTACTGCTACTACTACTACTACTACTACTACTACTACAACTACTACTACTACTACTACAGCTGCTACTACTACTACTTCTACAACTACTATCACAACAACTGCTACTAATAGTACTACTTCTATAACTGCTTCTTCTACAACTACTACTGCTGCTACTACAATTATTTCTCCGAAAACTACAACTACTACTACATCTACTACTTCTCCTACAACTACTACTGCTACAACTACTGCTATAGCTACTACTAGTACTTAACTACTACCACTACTACTATTACAAACTACTGGTCCTGCTGCTACAACTACTTCTACTACTACCACAACTACTATTACAGCTACTGCTGCTACTACTTCAACTACTACTACTCCTGTTGCTACTCGAACTACTTCTCATACTACTATAGCTACTGCTCCTACTACTTCTCTTACTACTACTACTACTACTACTACAAATTTATTGCAACTGCTACTACTACAACTTCCACTACTACCTTTATTGGAACTGCTACTACTACAACTACCACTACTTTTATTACTACAACTACTTCTATGACTATTACTACTTCTGCTACCACTACTACTACAACTTCTACCACGAGTAGCATTGCTACTACTATTGCTACTGCTACAACTATTACTACTACTTCCCCTAATTCTACATCAACAACTACTACTACTTCTACCCAATTTGCTACTACTGCTACTACTACTACTATAACTACTATGACCACAACACCACGAACAACTATAACTACTACTATTACTGCTACTTCTACTACTACTACTAATACTACAACAACAACAACAACAACAACTACTACTACTACTACTACTACAAATACTACTACTACTACAAATATTACTACTAGTGCTACTACTTCTACTGCTCCTACAGCTACTACTACTAGTACTATTACTACTACTTTTACTACAACTACTACTACAACTACTTGTACTACTACTACTACTACTACTTCGACTATAGCCACTACGACTACTGCTTCTACATTACTACTTCTATTACCATGACCACTGCTACTGCAACTACTACCACTACTGCTATGACTACTATTATTACTACTACTACCACATCTACTACTACCGCTACTACTACAGCCACTACAACTACCCTTACTGCTACTATTGCTACAACTGCTACTTTTGATGCTACTACTACTACTGCTAAGACTACAACTATGACTAGTATTGCTACCACTACTCCTATTACTTCTGCTACAACAACTATTGCTCCTAAACATTCTACTACTACTACAACTGGTGCTACTGCTACTACTACTATAGCTATTACTGCCGCTCCTTATATTACCAATGCTTTAGCTACTACTACTACTACAGGTATTGTACAATAACTACTGTTGTTACTACTACTACTTCTTCTACTATTGCTACAACTGCTCCTACTAATTCTTCTACTACTACCGCTGCTACCCCTATTCCAACAAGTAGTATTGCTGCTACTATTGCTTCTAATGTACTATTACTACTACTAGTAGTAGTAGTAGTAGTACTACGACTACTACTTCTTCTTCTACTAGCACTACTACTACTGTTGCCACTGCTGCTACTATAATTACTACTTCTACAGCTGCTACTATTGCCGCTACTACAACTGTTACAACTGCTGCTGTGACTACTACTATAGCTATGAGTGCCGCGGCTACTTCTACTACTACTACAATAACAACTACTGCAACTACTGCTACTACTACTGCGTCTACTACTACTACTAATACTACAAGTACAATTACTACTACAACTGCTACATCCGCTACTGCTACTACTACAGGTACTATAGCTACTACTACTGCTGCTACTGCTGCTACTACTATTACTACTACAAATGCCACTAGTATTACTACTACTGTTGCTACGACTGCTACAAGTACTACTACTACTACTACTTCTACTGCTACTACCTCTACTACAACTACTGATGCTGTTGCTGCTGCTACAACAACTACTACTACTAACTACTACTACAACTACTACTTCTACTACTAATACTACTGTAACTACTTTTGCTACTACTACTACTGCTACTACTGCTACTACTACTGCTACTACTACAATTACTACAAACTACTACAACTACTACTTCTACTACTGGTATTGCTACTACTACTACTACTACGACTATTACTGCTACTACAACTGCTACGGCTACTACTACCGTCACCATTGTGGCTACTATTGCTATTGCTACCACTATTGCTACTCCGGCTACTAGTAATACTACTACTGCAACTATAGTAATTGTTCTTTCCACTACTACTACAACTACTCTACGTCCACTGCAACTTCAACTGCTACTGTAACTACTATTACTACTACTTTTACTATTATAGCTTCTACTATTGCTACTGCTGCTTGTATTACTACTACCAAAATTGCAACTACTGCTATTACACCTATAACTACTACTACTCCTATTGCTACTGCTACTATTGCTGCTTTTACTGCTATAGATATTGCCATTACGGCTACTACTACTACTACACCAACTACAACTACATCATCTACTACTACTTCTATCACTACTTATACTACTTCTCATACTAATGCTACTACTACTACTACTCCTACTAATAATAATAATAATAATACTACTCCTACTACTACTACTATTGCTACTACTGCTACTACTGCAACTACTACTACTATTGCCACTGTTAGTACTTCTACTTCTCCTACTACTACTGCTGCTACTATCGCTGCTGCTGCACTTGCCTCTACTACCACTGCTACTACATGTTCCACTACTACTACTACTACTACTATTACTAATACTTCTGCTGCTACTACTACTGCAACAACTACGATTACTACAACTGCTACTGCTACTGCTACTGTGACTACTACGACAACCACTTCCACAAGTTCTGCTACTACTATGACATCAAGTATAACTACGACTACGACTAGTACTACTACTATTACTACTACAAATAGTACTACAACTACAACTACAATTGCTACCACAACTTCTATTACTACTAGCATGACTGCTACTACTATTGCTAATACTTCTACTGCTGCTAGTACTGCTACTTATGATATTATAACCACTACTACCACTACAACTACCATAACTACAACTACTATTGCTACTACTACTGCTACTGCTACAACAACAATAACTACTATTGCCACTACTACTGCTACTACAACTACTGCTACTATAATGACTACTACTACAATGAATAAAACTACTACTGCTATAACTGCTACTACAACTAGTACTATTACTATTACTACTACTGCTATAATTGCTATTGCAATAACTAATACTACTGCTGCTGTTGCTGCTACAGCAGCTGCAGCTACTACTGCTACGGCTACTACAATTATTACCACTACTGCTACTACTACTACGATTTCTACAACTGCTACTACTACTATAATTACTGCCACTACTACTATGATTACTACTACTACTATTGTTACTACTATTATTAATACTACTACAACTATCTTTACTACAATTACTACTACTACTACTTCTTCTACTACTACTAATACTACTACTGCTACAACAACTACTACTATTGCTACTACTATTATTGCTACTACTACTATTACTATGACTACTACTTCTACTACTAGTTTTACTACTACTGCTAACACCACTATTAATACTACTACAACTTCTCCTACAATAACAACTTCTACTACTTCTCCTGCTACTATTACTTCTGCTACTAATGCTACTACTACTACTTCTACTACATTTACCATGGCTACTGCCACTACTTCTACTATTACCGCTACCACTAATAGTATTGCTACTGCTACCGCTACTATGACTACTTATCATACTACTACTACTTCTGCTTATACAACCACTACTACTATTATTACGTCTATAGCTACTACTTCTATTACTACTGCTACTACTACCCTTGCTACTACTAATACTACTACTGCTACTGCTGATACAACAACAACTACTTCTACTACTGCTACTTCTACTATTGCTACTACTGCTACTACTACTACGACTACTACTGCTACCACTATCGCTACTACGATAACTTATCATACTACTACTATTACTACTACTACCGCTACTACTACTACTACTACTACTACTTCAACTTCTACTACTACTACTCCTCCTACTACAACTATTATTGCCACCACTACAACTACTACAACTGCTACTACTGATATGACTAGTACTAATGCTACTTCTACTGCTACTACTGACGTTGTAGCCATTGTTTCAACTACAACTACAACAACTACTACTACTGCTGTTACTACTACTCCTACTGCTGCTACTACTACTACTACAAATCTGAATACCACTACTGTTACTAATACAGCTACTACTACTACTGCTACTGCTACTACTTCTACAACTATAGCTGCTGCTGCTGTTGCTACCAATGCTACTACTGCTTCTACAACTGCAACTCATTCTACTACTTTTACTACTACTACTACTACTACTAGTTATAATACAACTACTACTACAGCTGCTTCTACTACTACTACTACAACAACGACTACTACTACTCTTGTAGCTACTATTGCTACTGCAACTACTATTTCTACTACTACTGCTACAACTGCTACAACTATTATGACTCCTACTACTACTACTACAACAACGATTATTACGCCTACTATGACTACTACCACTACTGCTACTAGTACGACTACTACTACTACAACTATAATTACTTACTATAACTACTACAACTACTACTACTATTGATGCTCCTACGACTCGTACTACTACTACTACTACCACCACTACTCCTACTACTACTACTACCACTAGTACACTTACAACTACTATTACTACTGCTACGGCTCTTGCTTCTACTACTACTACTACTACTTTTGCTAGTACAACTCCTAGGACAACTACTACTACTTTTACTAGTACAACTCCTTGGACAACTACTACTTCTAGAATAAATGCTATTGCTACTACCGCAACAGCTACTAATGCTACTACGACGATGACTACTACTACTACTTCTTCTACCACTACTACTACTACTACTATTACTACTGCTGTTACTACTATAGCCACCACGACTAATGCTACTTTTGCTACTACTACGACTACCAATACTACTACCACTTTTGCCACTACAACTACTGCAACTACTTCGACTAATTCTTCTCCTTCTAATTCAATTGGTACTACTAGTACTACTACTACTTCTACCATAACTCCTGCTACTATTATTACTATTACTACTACTTCTGCAACAGCAACTAATACTACAATTACGGCTGCTACAACAACTAGTACTGCTACTACTTCTTCTACTACTACTGCTACTGCTGCAACAACTGCTCTTGCTACTACTCCTGCTACTACAACTTCTTCTACTACTACTACTATAAATAGTCATACTATTGTTGCAACTACTACTACTACAACAACTACTGCTGCAATTACTACTACGACTACTTCTTATGTTGGTTGTACTACTGCTACTACTACAACTGCTAATACAACTACTAGTAATGTTGTAGCAAGTACTACTACTATTGCTACTAGTGCAACTACTACTGCTGATACAACTACTACTAGTACAACAACTACAGCTGATACAACTACTACTACTACTGCTACTGCTACAACTACTATAATTACTACCACAACTAGAACTACTAGAACCACTACCACTACTACTACAACAACTACAACAACTACTTCAACTACTGCAGGAGCAACAACAAAAACTACCACTACACAACAACTACTACTACTCCTAGTACTACTACTACTACTATTGCAACTGTTGGTGCTACTACTACTACTGCTACTACAAGTAGTACTATTATTACAACTACTACAACTATTGCCACTATTGCTACTACGACTATTGCTTTAACAACTAATGCTACTACCGCTACTACTATAGCTACGGCTGCTACTACTACTTTTACCATTACTGCTACTACTGCTACTACTGCTACCACTACTACTACTACTACTACTACTACTACTACTTGTACTACTACTACTACTACTATCACTACTACTACTACTAATAGTACTACTTGTACAACTATTCTACTGCAACTACTACTACTACTTCTACTACCTCTCCTACAATTGCTTCTACTGCTCAGCTACTACTGCTACAACTACTGCTAGAGCTACTACTACTACTACTACTACTACTACTAATACCACCACCACCACCACCACCACCACCACCACGACTACTACGACTACTACTATTGCTACTACTACTACTACAACAACAACTACTACTACTACTTCTGCTACTACTACAACTACTATTGCCACTTCTACTACTACTACCACTACTGCTTCTACTACGACTAGTACTACTGCTACTGCTACTCCAAAAACTTCTCATACTACTATAGCTACTACTACTACTGCTGCTGCTATTACTAGTACTACTTCTCCTACTACTACTTCTACTACTACAATTACTAATGCTGCTACTATTAGTACTACTACTTCTCCTACTATTACTGCTACTACTATTATTGCTACTATCGCTACGAATGCTGCTACTACCACTACTACTACTGCTACTACTGCTACTACTACTACCACTACTATGAATGCTACAGTTGCTACTACTCAGAGAACTTTTACTATAACTAATACTTCTACTACTAATATTGCTATTACTTCTGCTACTGCTGCTATAACTCTTACTATGACTACTACTACTGCTGCTACTGCTACGACTGCTAGACTACTACTGCTACTGCTGACACTACTACTACTGCTACTAGTACTACTCCTACTACAACTGCTATAGTTGCCACTACTGCTACTACTACTGTTGCTAATACTACTACTGCTGCGGCTACTACTACTACTATTGTTGTTACTAAATCTACTTCGACTGCTGCTACTGCTACAACTACTACTACATGTACTACTGCTGCTATTGCTACTACTACTGCTAATGCTATTCCGACTACTATGACTACCACTACTACCGCCGCGGCTAATATTACAGTTACTACTACTGCTACAACTGCTACTATCGCAAGTACTACTACTACTATTGCTGCTACTGCTACTGCTACAACTAGTACTACTCCTACTACTACTAATACTGCTGCTTCTCCTACAACTACTGCTACTACTACTTTTGCTGCTTCTGATCTAGCAACTACCACTACTAGTTCAACAACTACTACAGCTGCTACAATGGGTGCTACGACTTGTCATACTACTACTTGCATAACTAGTACCACCACTACTACTATTGCTACTACTATGACTACTGCTGCTACGGCTACTGCTGTAACTACGGCTACTACTGCTGCTACTACAGCTACTACTACTACTATTCCTACTACAACAACAACTACTACTATTACTACTACAACAACTACTACTACTATTACTACAACAGCTACTACTACTCATGCTAATACTACTACTACTACTGCTGCTGCTACTAATAATACTACCACTACCACTACTTTTGCTACAACTACTGCTCCTACAACTACTAGTGCTACTCTGCTACTTCTACTACTAGTACTACTATCGCACCTATGACTACTTCTACTTCTAGTACCACTACTGCGACTACTACCACTATTGCTGCAACTGCTACACTTGCTATTACTATCACTGCTACAACATCTTCCATTGCTTCTATTACTACTACTAATACTAATACTTCTGCTACTGCTACTACTGCAATAACTATTAGTATTGCTACTACTGCTGCTACTGCTACTACTACTACAACCACTTCCACTATTTCTGCTACTACTCTGACTTTTAGTACAACTATGACTACAACTAGTACTAATACTGCTACTACTACAAGTACTACAACTACTACAGGTATAACTGCTACCACGACCTCTATTACTATTAGCACCACTACTGCTACTATTGCTACTACTACTACTGCTACTACTACCGCTACTTATGATACTAATACTACTACTACTACCATTGCTACTACTACTACTACTGCTACTACTACCAGAACTACTGTTGTCGATGCTACTGCTACTACAGCTACTGCTACTACAACGACTACTACTACAGCGAATACTGCTACTACTGCTACAACTGCAACTATAACTAGTACTCTTACTATTACTACTATTGTTGATTCTACTACTATTGCTATTGCAATAACAACTACTACTTATGCTGCTACTGCTGCAGCTGCTGCTACTACTACTACTACAATTACTACTACTATTGCTACTACTACCACAATTACTACAATTGCTGCTACACCTACAATTACTACAACTGCTACTACTAGTACTACTACTATGATTACTACTACGACTGCTGCTACTACTACTACTACTTCTATTGGTGATACTACTACAATTAATACTACTACAATTACTATTACTACTATTACTACTACTACTACTTCTACTACTACTACTACTACTTCTACTACTTCTACTAATACTACTACCACTGCTACTACTACTACAACTACTATTTCCCCTAAAATAACAACTATTTTTACTTCCCAAACAACCACTAGTGCTACTACTACTTCTGCTACTTTTGCTACTACTACTACTACTACTATTACTACTAGTACTTCTACTACTACTGCTGCTGCTACTACAACTAATAGCACTACTAGTACTGCTACTACTACCGCCACTACGACTACTTATCGTACTACTACTACTTTTGCTAATACAACTACTGCTACTATTATTACATCTATAGCTACTACTACTACTACAAATTCTACAGCAACAACTTCTATTACTACTACCAGTACTACCCTAGCTACTACTACTTCTACTACTGTTATGGCTGATGCAACAACTACAACTTCAACTACTGCTACTACTACTACTACGATTATGATTACTACTGCTATGACTATTGCTACTACAACTACTTATCATACCGCTACTACTACGGCTACTACTCCAATTGCGATTACTACTACTTCAACTACTACTACTATTACTCCTTCTACTACTACTATTGTTGCTACTGCTACTACTACTACTGTTGCCATATATACTACTACTATTGCTACTGCTACTGATACGACTGGTACTACTGCTACTACTATGACACCTACTACTACTACAACTAACGCTGCTACCATTGTTGCAATTACAACTACAACTACTACTACTTTTGCTACTACTACAACTGCAACTGTGACTACTACTACTACTACTACTACAAATCTGAATACTATTGTTGCTACTAATACAACTACTACTTCCACTACTACTTCTACTGCTGCTGCTACTACTACTACAGCTGCTGCTACTAGTGCTTCCAATGCTTCTATTACTTCTACAACTACAACTCATACTACTACTTCTACTACTACTGTTCTTATTTCTACTACTACTTCTGTTGCTGCTGCGACTGTTGCTGCTGCTGCTACTACTACTACTACTACTACTACTACTATTATTATAGCTACTACAGTTACTGCTACTACTATTCCTACTACTACTGCTAAAACTGCTACAACTATTACTACTCCAACTACTACTACTACTACTACAACTATTACTGTGCCTACTATGAATACTACCCCTACTCCTACTAGTACGAGTACTACTGCTACTACTGCAATAACTTACCATTACTACTACTATTCCTACTACTACTGATGCTCCTACGACTAGTACTACTACTACTATTACTACTTAGTATTGCTACTACTACTACAACTAATACAACAACTACTACTAGTATTACTCCACCTACTACAACAACAACAACAACAACTACTACTACAACTACTACCCCAACTACTACTACAACTACTTCTACGGCTACTACCACCACCACAACTCCTACTACCACTCCAATTCTTACTACTACTACGACTTCTACTAGTAGTAGTACTACTACTACTAGTACTACCTCCACCACCACCACCACCACCACTACTACTACTACTCTTACAACAACTAGCACTACCGCTACTAATGCTACCACTATTACTGCTACTCCTATTACTGCTTTTTCTAGTACTACTCTACCATAATTACTACTACTATGACTACTATTACAACTGCTACTCCTACTATCGCTACTGCTACTACTGCTACTGCTACTAATGCTACTACGACTATGACTACTACTGCTAATACAACTCCTTCTACTTCTACTACTTCTACTACCACTTCTACTACTACTATTACTACTTCTGCTGCTACTACTATAGCCACGATGACTAATTCTACTTTTCCTAATACTATGACTACCACTACTACTAACACTTTTGCCACTACAACAACAACTACTACTGCTACTAATTCTTCTACTACTAATACAACTAGTACTACTTGGACTACTATAACTGCTACCATAACTCTTGCTACTATTCTTACTGTTACTACTACTCCTACAACAACTACTAATAGAACTACTACTACAACAACAAAAATAATAACTACAACTGCTACTACTAATATTATGACTACTACTACTACTGGTACTAATCCTGCAACTGCTACTACTCCTTCTGCTACTACTACTTCTACTCCTATGACTTATACTACTACTACTACTATCACTACTTCTACTGTTACTATTGGTGCTACTCCTCCAACAGCTACCACTATGATTGCAATAGTTCCTACTACTTCTGCTACTACTATTGTTACTACTCCTGCAATAGTTCCTGCTGCTTCTGCTACAATGACTTATACTACTACTATTACTACCCCTGCTACTACTACAGATACTACTCTTACAACTACAACTACTGCGACTGCAGTAGCTCCTACTACTGCTACTACTGCTACGACTACTACTACTATTGCTAATACTACTACTACTACTACTGCATCTATTACTACTGTGGATACTATTATTGTAGCTACTACTCCTAATTCTACAACTACTACTCATACTACTACTGCTACTACTATGGCAACTGCCACTACTACTGCTGCTACTACTACAGCTACATTTGTTACTACTACAACTAATACTACTACAACTACAATTACTTCTGCTGCACCTACTACTACTATTGCTACTATTACTACAACTGCTACTACTATGGCAACTACTACTACTACAGCTACTACCATTGGTACTACTACTATAGCAACTACATCCACTACTACTACTACTGCGGCTATTTCTACTACTACTACTGCTATTGCTACTACTACTATGACTACAACTACTACTACTGGTACTACTCCTACAACTAGTACTATTCCTACTAGTACTGAGACTACAACTGTTGCTACTACTTTTACTACTATGACTACTACCAATACTATTGCAGCTGCTCGAACTACTACTACTACTACTACTACTACTACTACTATGACTATTGCTTCCACTACTACTTCTACTACTGTGCTACCACTACTATTACTACTAATACAACTACAATGATGCTACTGTTGCTACTTTTACTACAACTACTTTTGCTATTACTTTTGCTACTAATTCTACTGCTTCTTCTGCTACCACTTATGCAACTACTAATTCTACTACTACTACTTCTACAACTACTATTGCTAATACTACCACTACTACAACTACTATTACTTCTACAATTACTACAACTACAACAACAACTACTACTACTATAACTACTACTATTGCTACTACTGCTACTACTACTACAACTATGACTACTACTAGTTCTACTATTATTACTACTACTGCCACTATGAGTACTATACTATTCCTATGACTAACACTACTACTACTACTACAAATGCCACCATAGTCGTGACTACTATAGCTAGTACTACTACTACTTCTGTGGCTAATACCGTAATAGCAGTAGTAGTAGTAGCAATAGCAGTTTTAGTAGTAGTTGAAGTAGCAACAATAGTAGCAGTAGTAGCTACAGTAACAACTATAGTTGTTGTTGTTGTTATTGTAGTAGTCATAGTAGTAGTAGTACTAGTGGTCACAGTAGCATTAGTAGTAGTGGTAGTAGCAGCTATATTAGTAGTAATAGTTGTAGCAGTACTACTACTAGTAGTAGTAGTCATAGTAGTAATAGTAATAGCAGTAGTAGTACTAGTAGCATTAGTAGTAGCAATAGTAGTAGTAGTAGCAACAACAGCAGTAGTAGTAGTAGCAGCTGCATTAGTGGTAGAAGTAGTACTAGCAACAGGATTAGTAGTAGTAGCAGTAGTGGCAGTTACTACAGTTCCAGCAGTAGTACTAGTAGTGGCAATAACAGTTACGGTACTGGTAGCAATAGTACCAATAGAAGTAGTAGTTGTTAAAGTAGTAGCAACAGTAGTAGTAGAAGTAGTAATAATTGAAGTAGCAATAGTAGTAGTATTAGTGGTCATAGTAGTAGTAGTAGTAGTAGTAGTAGTAGTAGTAGGATTAGTAGTAGTAGTATGAGTAGTAGAAGCAGTAGTTACAGCAGTGGTAGCAGCAACAACATTAGTAGTAGTGGGAGTAGCTGCTATTGTAATAGTAGTAGTAGCAGCAGCAGTAGTAGTAGTAGTAAAAGTAATAGAAGTAGTAGATGTAGCAATCATAGCAGCAGCAGAATTAGTAGTAGTGGCAGTAGCAAATGTAGTAGTGGTAGTAGTAGTAGTTATTGTTGGAGTAGTAGTAGTAGTAGTAGTAGTAGTAGTAGTCGCAATAGTAATAGTAGTAGCAGTAGTAGTGCTAGTAGTAGAAGTAGTAATCGTAGTAGTTGTAGTAGCAGTTGGATCTATAGTAGTAGTCGTAGCAATAACACTAGTTATGGTAGTTGTAGTAGCAGCAGTAGTACCAGTAACAATAGCAGTAGTAGTAGCAGCAGTAGTAGTAGTTGTAGTAGTAGTACTAGCAACAGGATTAGTAATAGTAGCAGTAGTGGTAGTTGCTACAGTAGCAGTAGTAGCAAGAGTTATAGTAGTAGTAGTAGTTCCAGGGGCTGTACTAGGAGTAGCAATAGCAGTTGTGATAGTGGTAGCAATAGTACCAACAAAAATAAAAGTTATAGAAGTAGTAGCAACAGCAGTAGTAGTAGTAATAATAATAGAAATAGCAATAACAGTAGTATTAGTTATAGTAGTAGTAATAGCAGCAGTAATGGTTGCGTTAGTAGTAGTAGTAGAGGTAGTAGAAACAGTAGTCGCAGTGGTAGTAGCAGCAATAACATTAGTAGTGTGATAGTAGCGGCTGCAACAGTAGTTGTTATTATTGTTGTAGTAGTAGTAATAGTAGTAGAAGCAGTAATTATAGCAGTCATAGTAGCAGCTGCATTAGCAATAGATTTAGTAGCACCTGTAGCAGCAGCAGCAGTAGCAGTAGTAGTAGTACTACTACTACTACTAGTAATTGTAGCAGCAGTAGTAGTAGCTATAGTATTTGTAGTAGTAGCAGCAGCAGCAGTAGTGGTAGTAGCTGCAGTTGTAGTAGTAGTAGTAGCAGTAGCAGTAGTAATTGTAGCAGGACCTGTAGTAGGAGTAGTAATAATGGTAGTAGTAATGGTAGTCATAGTAGTATTAGTAGCAGTAGTGGTAGTAGCAGCAACAGTAGTAGTACTAGTAGTAGTAGTAGTTGCAACAGCAACATTGATACTATCGATAGCAATTATAGTAGTAGTAGTAGTAGTACTAGCCAAAGTAGTAGTTATACTAGTAGTAGCAATCGTAGCAGTAGTAGTAGTAACAATAGCGACAACAATAGTAGTAGTAGTAGTAGTAGTAGTAGTAGTAGTAGTAGTAGTAGTAGTAGTAGTAGTAGTAGTAGTAGTAGTAGCAGAGTTGTTGTTGCGATTGTAGTAGCAGCAATAGTAGTAGAAGCAGTAGTATTTGTATTTGTAATAGTAATAGATATAGTATTAGTAGTAGTCATTGTAGTAGTAGTAGTAGTAGTACGAGTTGAAGTAGGATTAGTAGTGGTAGAAGTAGTAGTAGTTTTAGGAGTAGTAGTAATAGGAGTAGTTGTAGTAGCAGTCATAGGAATTGGAGTAGGAGTATGAATAGTAGTAATCATTGTAGTAGTTGTTGTTGTTCTTGTTGTAGAAATAGTTGTAGGAGTAGTAGTTGCAGTAGTATTAGTAATAGGAGTAGTAGTTGTTGTTGTTGTAGTAGTAGCAGAAGATGTAGTAGTAATAGGAGAAGTTATAGTAGTAGTAGAGGTAGTAGTAGCAGTAGTAGTTTTAGTAGTACTACTAGTTGTAGTAAACATGGTAGTACTAGTAGTAGTAGTGGTAGTAATACCAAGAGGAGGAGGAGGATGTGGAGGAGCAGTAGTGGTTGTTGTAGCAGCAGCAACAGCAGTAGTTCTAGTAGTAGTAGTAGAAGTAGAAGTAGTGGCATTAGTAGTAGATATAGTAGTAGTAGTGGTAGTAGTAGTAGTGGTAGTAGTAGTAGTGGTAGTAGTAATAATAATAGTAGGACTAGTTGTAGCAGTAGCTGTAGCAGTAGTAATAGTATTATAGTGGCAGCTATAGAATTAGAAGCAGTAGTTGTGGTAGTAGTAGTGCCGGCAGTTGTAGTTGTTGTAGTAGTAGTAGCAGTTGGAGTAGTTGTCGTACTAGTAGTTGCAGTAGTAGTGTATTAGTAGTAGTAGTTGTTGTTGTTGTTGTTGTAGTAGTAGTAGTAGTAGAAGTTGGAGTAGGGGTAGTAGTAGTAGTAGGAGTGGCAAATGTAGTAGGAGTTGCACTAGGAATTATAGTAGCAGCAGTAGTAGTGGTAGTTAGAGTAGGAGTAGTCGCAACAGCAGAAGTAGTAGTAGTAGTAGTAGCAATATCAATAGTTGTAGTAGTAGTAGCCGCAACAGTAGCTATTGTAGTAGTGGTAGTAGTATAAATCATAGTACTACTACTAGTAGTAGTAATAAGACTAGTAGGAGTTGCAATAGGAGTAGTATTTTTAGTAGTGGTAGTAGTAGTAATTGTTGTTGTTGTTATTATTATAGTAGCAACAGTAGCAACAGAAGTTGTAATATTAGTACTAGTAGTAGTAGGAGTAGTAGTAGTAGAAGAAGAAGAAGAAGAAGTTGTTGTTGTTGTTATTATTGTTTTTGTTGTAGTAGGAGTCATAGTGGTAGTAGTAGTAATAGTAGTAGTAGTTGGAGAGAGTAGTAGTAGTAGCAATAGTAGGAGTAGGAGTAGGAGTAGGTATAGGAGTAGTAGTACTAGTTGTTGTTGTTGTGGTTGTAGTAACAGTAGTACTAGTAATAGTAGTAGCAGTAGTAAGAGTAGTAATAGTAGTAGTCGCAGTAGTAGGAGTAGCAGTAGTAGTAGCGATAGTGATAGTTGCAATAGCCGCAATTGTAGTAATAGTGGTCTTGGTAGTAATTATAAGAGTAGTAGTAATAGTATTAGTACTAGTAGTAGTACTTATTGTAGTAGCATAAGTTGTAGCAGAGGCTGTAGCAGAACTAGTTGTAGTAGTTGCTGTAGTAGTAGCATAATTGGCTGTAGTAGTAGCAGAAATTGTAGCAGAAGTAGTAGTAGGAGGAGGAGGACAAGGAGGAGTAGTAGGAGCAGTAATAGTAGTAGTAGTTGTTGTTGTTCTACCAATAGCAGTAGTAGTAGTAGTCATAGCAATAGTACTAGTTATGGTAGCTATAGTAGTAGTAGTACCGGCAACAACAGCTGCAGCAGTAGCAATAGTAGTAGTAGTAGCAGGATTAGTAGTTGTAGCAGTAGTGGTAGTAGCTACAATAGAAGCAGTAGCAGGAGTGGTAATAATAACTGTAGTAGAAGTAGTAATAGTTGCAGCGGTATTACTAGTTGTAGTAGTTACAATTATAGTATTGCTAGCAATAGTACCAGCAGAAGTAGTAGTTGTGGAAGTAGTAGCAACAAATGTAGTACTAATATCAAAAGTGGTAGCAGCAGCAGCTATAATACTGGTACTGTCAATAGCAATTATAGTAGCAGTAGAAGCAGTAGCAGCAAAAGTATTAGTTGTAGTAGTAGTAGCCGAAGTAGTAGTAGTAATAGTAGTAACAATAGTAACAATAATAGTAGTAGTATTAGTAGTAGCAATAGTAGTAGAAGAGTAGTTGTTGCATTAGTACTAGCAGTAGTAGTAGTTTTAGGAGTAGTACTAGTAGTAGTAGTTGTTGCAGTAGTAGTAGCAGTAGTAGTAGTAGCAGTAGTTTTAGGAGTAGTACTAGTAGTAGTAGTAGTAGTAGCTATCGTAGGAGTAGGAGTTGGGGTAGGGGTAGTAGTAGTCATAGAAGTAGTAGTTGTTGTTCTTATTATAGAAGAAGCAGT
The DNA here is from genome assembly GCA_005019695.1 of Trichopus zeylanicus subsp. travancoricus. Taxonomy (NCBI): domain Eukaryota; kingdom Viridiplantae; phylum Streptophyta; class Magnoliopsida; order Dioscoreales; family Dioscoreaceae; genus Trichopus; species Trichopus zeylanicus. The sequence goes on from RXID01011295.1 coordinate 61,748, forward strand.
AGGAGTGGTAGTAGTAATAGTAATAGTTGTTGTTGTTGTTGTAGTAGTTGTAGTTGTAGTATTAGTTGCAGCAATAGCAGCAGCCATAGTTGTAGTGATAGCAGTAGTAGTTGCAGTGGTAGTAGTAGTAGTAGTAGTAGTCATAATAGAAGCTATAGTAGGTGTAGGAGTAGGAAAAGTAGTAGTTGTAGTAGTAGTAGTGGTGGTGGTGGTAGTAGTAGTAGTAGTAGTAGTAGCAGCAGCCACAGTATTAGTAGTTGTGATAGTGGTAGTGGTAGTATTGGTAGTTGTAGTAGTAGTAGTAATAGTTGTTGTTATTGTTGTTGTTGTATGAGTTGAAGTAGTAGCAGTAGCAGTAGTAGTAGTATTATTAGGAGTACTAGTAGTAGAGTAGTAGTAGTATAAGTCGTAGGAGTAGGAGTAAGAGTTGGAGAAGTGGTAGTTGTAGCAGTAGTTGTTGTTGTTCTTGTTGTTGGAGTAGTAGTAGGAGTGGAAGTAGCCATAGTTGTAGTAATAATAGCAGTAGTAGTAGTAGTAATAGTAGCAATTATGGTAGTAGCAGTAGCAACAACAACAACAATAGTAGTAGTAGCAGAAGTAGTAGTACGAGTAGGAGTAGGAGTCGTAGTAGTTGTAGTTGTAGTCGTAGTAGAAGCAGTAGTAGGAGTAGGGGTTGGAATAGTAGTAGTGGTTGTTGTTGTTGTTGTAGTAGTAGTTGTTATTGTTGTAGCTATCATATTAGTAGTAATGATAGTAATAGTAGTAGTAGTTGTTGTTGTTGTTGTGGTTGTAGTAGTGGTAATGGTGGAAGTAGTAGTAGTAGCAAGAGTAGTAGTTGTTGTTGTTGTTGTTGTCATCGTATCAGTAGTAGTAGTAGTAATTGTTGTTGTAGTAGTAGTGGTGGTGGTGGTGGTGCTGGTAGTTGTAGTAGTAGTAGGATGAGGAGTGTTTGTAGTAGTAGTATTAGTGCGACTAGTAGTAGCAGTGGTAATAGTAGTAGGAGCAGTAGTAGGTTTTGTAGTAGTCATATTAGTAGTAGTAGCAGCTACTGTAGCAACAGTATTAGTAGTAGATGTAGTGGTAGCAGTAGCAATAGGATTGTAGTAGTTGCAGTAGTTGTTGGAGTAGTAGTTGTAGAAGTCGTAGGAGTGTTTGGAGTAGTAGTACTAGTAGGAGGAGTAGTAGTAGTAGTTGTGGTAATCGGAGTTGTAGTATAGTACCAATAGAAATAGTAGTAGTTGTTGTAGTTGCAGTAGCAATAGTTTTAGTAATATTTGAAGCAATAGTAGTCAAAGTAGTAGTAGCAGTAGTAGTTGTAGCAGTACAAGTAGTGGTAGGTGTAGCAGTAACAATAGGAGTTGTTGTAGTAGTAGTAGTTGTTGTTGTTGTAGTAGTAGCACCAGTTGTAGTAGTAGTGCTAGTTGTAGTAGTTGTTGTTGTAGTAGTAGCAATAGTAGTAGTAGTAGTAGTAGTATTAGTAGTAGTTGTAGTATTGGTAGGAGCGGTAGGTGTAGTTGCAGTTGTAGCGATAATAATAGTGGTAGGAGTAGTAGTAGTAGTAGCGAAAGGAGTTGTTGTAGTAGTGCTAGTAGTATTAGTAGCAGTAGTATTAGTAGTAGTAATAGTCATAGTTGTTAGAGTAGTAGCAGTGCTAGTAGTATTAGTCATAGTAGTAGTGTAGTACTAGTAGCAGTGAAGTAGCAGTAGAAGTAGTAGTAGTAGAAGTAGAAATAGTAGTAGTTGCACCAGCAGTAGTAGTAGGAGGAGTAGTAGTAGTAGAAATTGGAGAGTAGTAGTAGTTGTTGTTGTAGTAGTAGTATTAGTGGCAATAGTAGCTGTAGTAGTTGTAGCAGTAGAAGTAGTTGTATTAATAGAAGTAGAAGTAGTAGTAGTAGCAATAGTAGTAGTAGTTTAGTAGTAGTAAGAGTAGTGGTTGCTGTAATAGTAGTAGTAGTTATAGTAGCACTAGTACTACTAATAGGAGTAGTAGTTGCAGCATTAGGAGCAGTTGTAGTAGTAGTGTAGTAATAGTTACAGTAGTAGTAGTAGTAGAGGTTGTAGCAGTAGTGGTAGTTGTAGGGGTAGCTGAAGTAGAAGTAGTGGTTGTTGTTGTAGTAGTCGTAGTAGTTGCAATAATAATAGTAACAGTAGTAGCAGTAGTAGTATCGGTAGTAGTAGTGGTAGCAGTAGTAGCAGAAGTAGTAGCTATAACTGGATAAGTAGAAGTAGTAGTACATGTTGTAGTAGCAGTTGTAGTCATAGTAGAAGGAGTTGAAGTAGTAGCAATAGTAGTCATAGTAGTACTAGCAGTAGTTGTAGTAGTAATAGCAGGAGGAGGAGGTGGAGGAGGAGCAGTACTAGTAGGAGCAGCAACATCAGTAGTAGCAGTAGTAGTAGTAGAAGTTGCAGAAATAGTAGTAGTAACAATTGAAGTAGTAGTATCAGTAGTAGTAGTAAGGGTAGTAGCAGTAGCAATAATTGCAGTATTTGTAGCAACAATAGTAGTACTACTAGTGTTAGTAGTAGCGGTAATAGCGATAGTAGCAGCGACAGCAGTAGTAGTAGTTCTTGTTGCTGTAGCAGTAGGAGTAGCAGTGTAGCAGCAGAAGTAGCAGTAGTAGTCACTGTAGTTGTAGCGGTAGTAGTAGTTACTGTAGTAGTAGTAGCAGTCTCGATAGTCATAGTCGTAGCAGCAGCAGCAAGCAGCTATAGTAGTAGTGGTAGTAGCAGTGGTAGTAGCAGAGTAGTAGTCATAGTAGTAGTAGTTGTCGTGGTAGGAGTAGTTATAGCAGCAGTAGTAGTAGTATTATTAGTAGTAGTAGTAGTAGTAATTGTTGTTGTTGTAGTAGTGCTAGTAGTAGTAATTGTAGTAGTTACGTTGTAATAATAGCAGTAGTAGTAGTAGTAGAGGTAGTTGTAGTAGTAAATGGACTAGTTGTAGCAATAATAGTAGCAGTAGTAGCAGTTGTAGCAGTAGTACTAGTAGTAAAAGGACTAGTTGTTGCAAAAGTAGAAGTAGTATTACTAGCAGCAGTAGTTGTCATAGTAGTTGTAGTAGTGATAGTAGCAATTCTTGTAGTGTTTCAAGTAGCAGCAATACTAGTAGTACTAGTAGAAGCAACAGTAGTAGTAGTGGTGGCAGTGGCAATTGTAGTAGTAGTAGTCATGGTAGTAGTCGCAGTGGTAATATGAGTAATAGTATTGGTAGTGGTCGTAATAGCGAAAGTAGCAGAAGTAGAGGTATTTGCAGTACTAGTAGTTGCAGTAGCAGTAGTTGTAGTAGTATCAACAAAAGTAGTAGTTGTAGTAATCATAGTAGAAGTACTAGCAAAAGTACTAGTAGTAGTAGTCGTTGTTCTTGTAGCCATAATAGTAGCAGTAGTAACAGTAGTAATAGTAGTTTTAATAGTAATAGCGGTAGTTATAGCAACAACAGCAGCAGTAGTCATTGTTATTGTGGGAGTAGTAGTAACAGTAGTAGTAGTAAATGAGGTGGTACTTATGGAAGTAGTGGTAGTAGTTGCAGGAGGAGCAGTAGTAGTTGTTGTAGCATTAGTAGTAGCAGTAGTAGGAGGAGGAGTAGTAGTAGTAGTAGTAGAAGTAGTTGTGTTAGTAGTTGATGTAGCAGTAGTTGCAGTAGTAGTAGTAATAATAATAGTTGGAGTAGTAGTAGTAGTACCAGTAGTAGTAGTAGTTGTTGCAATATTAGTAGTAGTAGTAGTAGTCACTGTAGTAGAGTTTGTAGTAGTGCCAGTAGTTGTAGTTGTTGTAGTAGTAGTAGGAGTAGTAGAAGCTGTAGGAGTAGTTATCGTACTAGTAGTTGAAGTAGTAGTATTAGTCGTAGAAGTAGAAGTGGTAGTAGCAACAACAGTAGTAGTAGTAGTAGCAATAATAGTAATAGTAGTAGTAGCAGTAGTAGTAGTTGTAGCGGTAATAGTAGTAGTAGTAGCAGGAGTAGTAGTAGGAGTACGAGTAGTAGTAGTAGTAGTAGTGGTAGTAGTAATAGTTGTTGTTGTTGTAGTGGTGGTAGCAGTAGTAGTAGCTGGAGTAGTAGTAGGAGTAGGAGTAGGAGTAGTAGTAGAAGTAGTAGTAGTCATTGTAGAAGCAATAGTAGGAGTAGGTGTTGGAATAGCAGTAGTTATAGCAATAGTAGTAGTAGTCGTAGTAGTAGTAGCAGTAGTAGTAGGTGTTGGAATAGTAGTAGCAGTTGTTGTTGTTGTAATTATAGTATTAGTATTAACGGTAGTAGTAGTAGTAGTAGTAGTAGTAGTAATAGTTATTGTCATTGTAATTGTCGTATTACTAATAATGAAAGTGGTAGTAGTAGCAATAGTAGTAGTTGTTGTTATTGTTGTAGTGATATTAGCAGTAGTAGTGGTAATTGTTGTTGTTGAAGTAGTAGTAGCATTAGTAGTAGTCGTAGTGGTGGTAGTTGTGATAGTAGGAGTAGTAGCAGTGGTAGTAGTAATACTAGGAGGAGTAGTCATGGTAGTAGTAGCATTTGTAGTATTAGAAGTAGTAATAGTAGTAGCAGTCGCTGTAGTAGAGGTAGTTGTAGTTCCAATAGTTGTAGTTGTTGTAGCAGTAGGACTAATTGTCGTACTAGTTGTTATAGTAGCAGCAGTAGTGGTGGTAATAGTAGCAATAGTTGTAGTTGTAGCAGTTCTAGAGGTAGTATTAGTTGTACTAGTAGTAGCAATAGTAGCAAAAATAGGAGTAGTAGTATTAGTAGTAGCGACAGTAGTAGTTGTAGTAATAGTGTAATGGTAGTGTAGTAGTAGTTGTAATGGCAGTTGTTGTAGAGGCAGTAGTAGTTGTAGTTGTAGTAGTAGTAGTAGTGATAGTAGTAGTTGTAGTAGTAGTAGTAGTATTAGTAGTCACAGCAATAGCAACAGTAGTAGTAGTAGTAGTTGTTGTTGTTGTGGTAATGGTGTAGTAGTAGCCACAGTAGTAGTAGTGGTAGAGGTAGTAGTAGCAGTGGTAATAGCAGCAGTAGTAGTAGAAGTAATAGTAGTAGTAGTAGCAGAAGTTGTAGAAGTACTAGTAGCAGTAGCAGTAGAAGCAGTGGTAGTAGTGATAGTAGTAGCAACAGTAGTTGCCATAATGGTAGCAATAGATGGAGTAGTAGTTGTAGATGTAGTAGTAGCAATAGTACTAGCCGCTGTAGCAGTACTGATAGTAGTAGACACAGTTGTAGTAGTAGTAGTAATAGTAGGAGTGCTAGTAGTAGAAGTACTAGTATCAGCTATAGCAGTAGTAGTATTAAGTGTAGTAGTAGTAGTAGTACTAATAATAGAAGCAGCAGCTGCAGCAGCAGCAGTAGTAGTAATAGTAGCAGTTGTACTAGTAGTAATATATGAGTAGTAGTTGGAGTAGAAATAGTAGTGGCAGTACTAGGAGTAGTAGCGAGACTCATAGTAGTAGTAGTAGTAGTAACAGTAGTAGCTCTAGGAATAGTAGTAATAGCAATAATAGTAGAATAGTAACAGTAACAGAAGTAGTAGTAGTTGTTGTAATAGTAGTAGTAGTAGTTATTGTTGTTATTCTTGTTGTTATAGTAGTAGAAGTAATAATAGCAGTAGTAGTAATAGTCATAGCAGTAGGAGTAGCAGCAGCAGCGACAGTAGTAGTAGTAGTAGCAGAAGTTGTAGAAGTACTAGTAGCAGTAGCAGTAGTAGCAGTGGTAGTAGTGAGAGTAGTAGCAACAGTAGTTGCCATAATGGTAGCAATAGATGGAGTAGTAGTTGTAGAAGTAGTAGTAGCAGTAGTACTAGCCGCTGTAGTAGTAGTGATAGTAGTTGCCACAGTTGTAGTAGTAGTAGTAATAGTAGGAGTACTAGTAGTAGTAGTACTAGTATCAGCTATAGCAGTAGTAATATTAAGTGTAGTAGTAGTAGTAGTTGTTGTTGTAGTGGTAGTAGTAGTAGCAGTAGTAGTTGTACTAGTAGTAACAACAGTAGTAGCAAAAGTAGAAGTAGTGTAATAATAGTAGTAGTAGAAGTAATAGTAGTAGTACTAGTAGTAGTAGTAGTAGTAGTAGTAGTGGTAATAGGAGTAGTAGTGATGGTGGTGGTGGTAATAGCGTTAGTAGTAGTAGTAGAGGCATTAGCATGAGTAGTAGTAGTAGTAGTTGTTGTTGTAGTAGTTGCCGCAAAAGTTGTAGTTGTAGTACTTGTAATCATTGTGGTAGTAGTAGTAATAGTAACAGTAGTGGTAGTGGTAGTAGTAGTAGTGGCGGTAGTAGCAGTAGTAGTAGTAGTAGTAAATGTGGTAGTACTTGTTGTAGCTGTGGTAGTAGTCGCAGGAGGAGGAAGTGTAGGAGGAGCAGTCGTAGTAGTAGTAGCAGCAGTAGCAGCAGTAGTAGTAGTTGTAGTAGTAGAAGTAGTAGTATGAGTAGTAGATATAGTAGTAGTAGTAGTACTGGTAACAGTAGGAGTAGTAGTAGTTGTTGTAGTAGCAGTTGTAGTATTAGAAGTAGTAGTAGTAGTAGTAGTAGCAGTAGTTGCAGTAGTGGAGGTAGTAGTAGTGCCAGTAGTTGTAGTTGTTGTAGTAGCAATAGCAGTAGGAGCAGTCATCATACTAGTAGTTGTAGCAGTAGTAGTATTAGTAGTACAGTACTAGTGGTAATAGTAACAGCAGCACTAGTAGTAGGTTTACTAGTAGTATTATTAGTAGTAGCAGTAGCAATAATAGGAGTAGTAGTAGTAACAGTTGTAGTTGTAGTAGTAGCAATAGTTGTATTTGCAGTTGTAGTGTAGTACTCCTAGCACTAGTAGTTGTTGTAGAGGTAGTAGTAGTTGTCGTACCAACAGCAACGGTAGTAGTAGTAGTCACAGCAGTAGTAGTATTAGTAGTAGCATTAGTAGAAGTTATAGTAGTAGTAATAGTAGTAGTGTAGCAGTAGTAGCAGTAGTTATAGTTGTAGAGGTTGTAGTAGTGGTGGTGATAGCAATAGTAATAGCAATAGAAGTAGCAGTAGTTGTTGTTGTTGTTGTCGTAATGGTAGCAACATATGGAGTAATAATTGTCATAGTAGTTGTAGCAGAAGTAGTAGCAGCAAGAGTCGTTGTTGTAATAGAAGCAGTAGTTGTAGTAGTAGTAGCAGTAGTAATAGTAGTAGTAGTAGTAGGAGTAGTGGTAGTAGAAGTAAGAGTTCTAGTAGGAGTTGCAATCGAAGTTGTTGTTGTAGTTGTAGTAATAGTAGTAGTAGTAGTAGTAATAGTAGTGGTTGTGGTGGTAGTAGTAGCAGCAGCAACAGCGGTAGTAGTAATAGCAGTAGTAGAAGTAGTAGCAGCAGCAGAAGTTGTAGAAGTAAAAATTGGAGTATTAGTAGTAGTAGGAGTAGAAGTAGGAGTATAAGTAGTAGTGATGGTATTAGGAGTTGTAGCAGGAGTCGTAGTAGAAGTAGTAGTAGTAAAAATAGTAGTCGCAGTAGCAGTAGTAGTAATAGCAGTAACAGTAGAGTTGTAGTAGTAACAAAAGTTGTAGGAGTAGTAGTTGTAATAATAGTAGTAGTACTAGTAATAGCTGTTCTTGTTGTTGTAGTAGATGTAGTAGTAATAATAGAAGTAATAGTAATTGTCATAGTAGTAGTAGTAGAAGCAGCAGGAGTAGTCATTATAGTCGTAGTAGCAGTAGTAGTAGTAGTAGTAGTAGTAGTAGTAGTACTAATAGCAGTAGTAGTAGCAGCAACAGTAGTAATAGTAGTCGTAGTTGTAGTAGTAGCAGCAGGAGTAGCAGTAGAGTTGGTAGTAGTAGTAGTAGTAGCAGTTTAATTTATAGTAGCAGTCATAGTACTAAGAGTAGTAGCTATAAAAGTTGTAGTAGTCGTAGTAGTTGTTGTTGTTGTTATTGTGCAAGTAGTAATTGTTTTAGTAGTCGCAGTAGTGGCAATAGTAATAGCAGTAATAGTAGTAGCAGAAGTCGTAGTAGCAGTACTAGTAGTTGTAGTAGTAGCAGAAGTTGTCACAGTAGCAGTAGCTATGGTACTAGTGCAGCAGTAGTAGTATTAGAAGTAGTAGGAGTAGTTGTATCATTAGCAGCAGTAGCAGCAATAGTATCGGCAACAGTGGTAGTGATAGTTCTAGTAGTATTAGTAGTAGTAGTCTCATCAGCAGAAGTGGTAGCAGTAGAAGCAGCAGTAGTAGAAGTAGCAAAAGTAATAGTAAAAATAGTAGTAGTGGTAGTAGTAGTAGAAGTAGTAGTAGTCCTAGTAATAGTAGTAGTAACAGTAGCTGGAGTTGTAGTAGCAGTAGCAGTAGTAGAAGTAGTAGTAATATTATTCACAATAGTAGCAGAAGTAGAAGTAGTAGTAATAATAGTTGTGGTAGTTGTTGTTGTAGAAGAACTAGTTGTAATAGAAGTAACAGTAGTAGTATTAGTAACAGTAGTGATTGTAGCAGTAGCAGTAGTAGTATTACTATTAGTAGTTGTTGTAGTAGTAGTAGTAGAAGTAGTGGTAGTAGTAGTCGTAGCAATAGTAGCAGTAGGTGCAGTAGTAGGAGTAGAAGAGGTAGTCGTAGTAGAAGTTGCAGCTGTTGTAGCAGTAGTAGTAGCAATAGTAGTAGTAGTAGTAGTAGTAGTAGTAGTAGTAGTAGTAGCAAAAGTTTTATCAGTAGTAGTAGGAGTAGTAGTAGCAGTAAAAGCAGCAGTAGTAATAGTAGTAGTAGTAGTAGTAGTAGTAGCAATAGTTGCCGTAGTAGCAAAAGTTTTATCAGGAGTAGTAGGAGTAGTAGTAGTAATAGTAGTAGTTGCAGTAGTAGTAGCAGTAGTAGTAGCAGCAACAGTAGTAGAAGTAGTAGCAGTAGCTATAGTAATAGAAGTACTAATAGCAGTAGTAGTAGTAGGAGGAGGAGTACTTGCAGCAGTAGTCGTAGTAGCAGGAGTAGCAGCTCTAATAGTTGTAGAGGTAGTAGTAGTACTACTACTAGTAGTAGCAGTAGTTGTAATTGTAGCAACAACAGTAGCAGTAGTAGTACCCGGAGAAGCATGACTGGTAGTTGTTATAGTAGTAGTAGTTGTTATAGTAGTAGTAGTAGCAATAGAAGCAATAGTAGTAATAGTAATAATGGTGTTAGTAGTAGCGAAAGTAGTAGCAGTGGTAGCAATAGTAGTAGCATCAGTAGTATTGGTAATTGGAGAAGTCGTATTAGCAGTAGTAGTGGTCACAACAGCAACAACAACAACATTAGTTGTAGTAGTAGTAACAGCAGTAGTAGCAACAGTTGTAGAAGTAGTAATAGTAGCAGGACTAGTTGTAGTGCTATTAGTAGGTACAGTAGTAGCAGTAAAAGTAGTAGTAGTAGTAGTAGCAACAGTAATAGTAATTGTAGTGGTAATAGTAGTAGTTGCAGTAGTAGCATGAGTAGTAGCTACAGTAGTAGTAGCAGTAGTTGAAGTAGTAGTAGCAGTAGTAGTAGTAAGGGTAGCAGCAATAACTGTAGTGGTAGTAGTTATAGTAGTAGTAGTAGCAGTATAATCAGTAGTAGTAGCATCAGTAAGTGTGGTAGTTGTAGTAATAGTCGTTGCAGTAGTAGTAGTAGTAGTCGTAGTCGTAGTCACTGTAGTAGAAGCATTAGTAGCAGTTGCAGTAGTAGTATTAGTAGGAGACGTAGAATGAGTAGTAGTAGTAGTAGGAGCAGCAGCAGCAGCAATAGTAGTAGGAGCCATAGCAGCAGCAGCAGCAGCAGTAGTCTCTATAATTGTAGTAGTACTAGTCGTATTGGTAGCAATAGTAGGAAGAGTAGTAACAACAGTCGTAGTAGTCGTAGTAGCAGCAACAGTAATAGTAGCAATTGTAGTAGAGATAGAAGTAGTAATAGCAGTTGCAGTAGTAGTAGCAGTCGTAGTAACTGTAGTTGTTGGAGTGGTATTAGCTATGGCAGCAACAAAAGTAGTAGCAGTAGTCATAGCAAAAGTAGTAGTTGAAGTAGTAGTAGTAATAGTAGCAGCAGTTGTAGTGGCAATAATAGGACTAGTAGTAGCAAAAGTAATAGCAGTAGCTATAGCAGCAGTAGTTGTTGTTGTAGTACTAATAGAATCAGTAGTAGTTATTGTAGTAGTAGCAGTAGCAGTAGCAGAAGTAGTTGTAGTAACAGCAGTAGGAGCAAATGTAGATGTAACAATAATAATAATAGTAGTAGTAGTAGCAGCAGTAGTAGTAGTGATAGTAGTAGGAGTAGTGGTATTAGGAGGAGGAGGAGTAGTAGTAATAGCAGCAGAAGTAGATGTAGTAGTAGTTGTAGTAGTAGTAATAATGGTACTAGTAATAGTCGTTAAAGTAGTAGGAGTAGTAGTAGTAGGAATAGGTGTAGTAGAAAGAGCAGTAGTTGGACTAATAGTAGTAGTAGTAGTAGTAATAGAAGTAGTAGTTGTTGTAGTAGGAGCACTATTATGTGTAACAGTAGCAGTGGTAATAGAAGTAGCAGAAGCAGCAATAGTAGTATTAACAATTGGTGAGGTAGCAGTAGTGGTACGAGTAACAGTAGCAGCAACAGTAGTAATAGCAGTAGTAGCAGTTGTTGTTGCAGTAATAGTTGTAGTAGTAAAACTAGTAGTAATAGTAGCAGTAGTAGTAGCAGCAATGTAGTAATAGTCGTAGAAGTTGCAGCAGTAGTTGCCGGAGTACTATGAGTACTAGCTATAGTAGTAGCAATAGTTGCATCAGAAGTAGTGGTAATAGTAGTAGTAGTTGTAGTAGTAGTGTTACAATTAGTATTAGTAGTAGTAGTATTTGGAATAGTAGTCTTACAGTAGTTGTATTAGTTGTTGTAGTATTCTTAGCAGTAGTTGTAGTAGTAGTAGCAGTAGTATTAGTAGTAGGACTAGTAGTAGGAGTCATTGTAGCAGTAGTTGCAGTAGTAGTAGCAGTAGTAGTAGTTGTAGCAGTAGTAGTAGTAGTAGAAGTATTAGTACTAATAGTAGCAGTGGTGGTAGTGATAATAATAGGACTAGTAGTAGAAATAGAAGTAGTAGCAGCAATAGTAGCAGTAGTAGTCATAGTAGTACTAGTAGAATTAGTAGCCACTGTTGCAGTAGTAGCAGTAGCAATGGTAGTAGTAATAGTAGTAGCAGTAGAAGTAGCAGATGTAGAAGTATTAGTAATAATTGTAGTACTAGTAGTAATAGTAGTTTTAGAAGTAGTAGTCATAGTAGTATAAGTAGTGGTAATAGGAGTAGTAGTAGTCATGGGAGTAGTCATAGTAGTAGCTGCATCAACAGCAGCAGCAGTAGTAGTTGTACTAGTTATTGTAGTATAGTAGTATTAGTAGCCGCAGTAGTAGTGGTAGTAGTAGTAGCAGCAGTCGCAATAATAGTAATAATGGTTGTTGTAGTGGTCATATTAGTAGTAGTAGCAGCAGTAGCAGCAGTAGCAGTAGAAGCAGCAGCAGTACTAGTAGTCGCAGCAGAAGTAGCAATAGTAGTAGCAATAATAGTAGTAGCAATAGGAGTAGTAGTACTAGCAGTAGTAGCAGTAGCAGTAGCAGTAACCGCAGTAATAGTTGTAGCAATAGCAGCAGCAGTAGTAGTAGCAAAGCAGCAGAAGAAGTAGTAGTAGTAGCGGTGGTGATAGTAGTAGTAGAAATAGAAGTAGTATTAGTGGTAGTAGTAGTAGTAATAGTAGTAGTAGTAGTTGTTGTTGTTGTTGTAGCAGTAGTGGTAGTAGAAGTCATCGTAGTAGTAGAGATAGTAGCAGTAGTATTATTAGTAGTGGGAGTACTAGTAGTAGCTGGAGTAGTTTTTGTTGTTGTTGTTGGAGTTGTAGTAGCGGTAGTAATAGTAACAAAAATTGTTGTAGTAGTACTAGAAGCCGTAGTAGTAGTAGAAGTGGTATTAGTAGCAGAAGTAGTTGTTGTCGTAGTCGTAGTAGCGGTAATAGCAGTAACAGAAGTTGTTGTAGTAGTAGTAGAAGTAGTAGCTGTAATAGGAGAAGTAGTAGTAGTAGCAACAACAACAATAACAACAATTACTACTACTATTACTACATCCGCAGCTGCTGCTAGTACTACAACTGCTACTAGTATTACTAGTACTACTACTACTGCTATACTATTACAGCTACTACTACTACTACTATTACTAGTACTACAATGACTGATACTACGACAGCTACTACTGCTAGTACTCCAAATACACCTACTACATCTACTACTATTACGACTACTACTACAACTATTACTATTAATACTACTACAACTATTATTATTATTACTACTACTAATACTACCACTATTACTACTACAACCCCTTCTACTACTCTTACTTCTACTACATATATAACTTCTACTGGTACTCCTACGATTACTCCTATTACTACTATTACTGCTTCTAATACTACTACTACTACCGCAGTTGCTGCTGCTGCTGCTACTACTACTACTATTACTACTACTACTACTACTTCTTCTTCTTCTGTTGCTAATCATGCTACTACTCCTTCGACTACTGCTTCTACTACACCTACTACTACTACAACTACTTCTTTTTCTACTACTACTACTACCACCCATACAACTACTATTGTTATTGCTACCGCTACTCCTATTACTACTCCAACTACTATTACTTCTACTACTCCTACTCCTATTACTACTACTTTTACTACTACTATTACAACTACTGCTCCCACTCTTAGTACTACTCCCACTGGTAGTCCTACTACTACTACTACTACTACTACTAAAATTCTCAGACTACTACCACTACTACTACTAGCACTGCTACTGCTAATATGACTATAACTATTACTAAAACTACTACTACTACCATTGCAACTCATACTACTACTACTACTACTACTACTACTAATACTACAACTATTTCTGCTACGACAGCTACTATTCCTACTACTACTACAACTATGACTATTACAACAATAACTGCTACTACTACTACTACTGCTACTTCTACTACTGTGGCTATTATTTCTACAACCTCTGCTACTACTACTTGCACTACGACTGCTACAACCTCCCCAACTAATACTACTGCTATTTCTTCTACACTTCTACTATAACTACTACTTCTAATACTACTTCTACTACTATTACTACTACCAATACTACAACAACTACTACTCCTATTATTACTATAACTAGTTCTGCTACTACTAATACTACTGCTATTATGACTACTTCTTCCACTTCTACTAATACTACTACCACTATTGCTGGTGCTACTACTATGATTACTACTACTGCTGTTGCTTCTACTACTACTCCTACTTCTACTACTATTGCTTTAACTTCTGTTAATACTATTATTACTACTACTACTCCTACTATTACTACTACTACTATTGCTTCTACTACTACTCCTACTTCTACTACTACTGCTTTAACTTCTGTTAATACTATTATTACTACTACTACTCCTACTATTACTACTACTACTATAACTACTACTATTAGTACAGCTTCTCCTTGTCCTATTACTACTCCCACAACTACCACTACTACTAGTATTACTACTAATACTGCTACTACTCTGACTACTACTACTGCTACTACTACAACAACTACTATTGCTACTACTTCTCCTATAATTCCTACTACTACTACGAGTAGTTCTACTGCTATTTCTGTTAGTAGTAGTAGTATTACTACTACTACTTCTACTACTACTAATACTACTACTAGCATTACTATAACTACTACTGCTATTATTTCTACTGCTACAGCAAATATGTCTACTATTACTGCTACAACTACTAGTCCTACAACAACTACTACTCCTACTACTAGTACTACTCCTCCTCCTCCTCCGACTGCTACTACTGCTATTGCAACTACAACTACTACTATGACTACTACAACTTGTACTAAAGCTGCTACAACAACTAGTACTAGAACTAATGCTGCTACTTCCACAACAACTACTACTATAACTACTACTACTACTCTTACTACTACAACTACTACTTCTACTACTGCTACTACTACTACTACTACACCTACAGCAAGTACTACTACTACTCCTACTACAGTTACTACTACTAATACTACTACTACTCCTATGACTACTACTACTGCTCCTACTGCTACTACTACTACTACACCTACAACCACGACTATTACTACTACTACGACAATTATTACAAATTCCCCAACTACAACTACTAATACTGCTACTACTTCTACTACCACTACTACTAGTACTACTGTTACTACTACTACTACTACTACTACTACTACTACTACTACTACTACTACTACTTCTTCTTCTTCTTCTTCTACTACTACTACTACTACAGCAACTACTACTACTATAACTAGTGCTACAACAACAACTACTACTGCTACTTCTTCTACTTCTGCTACTAATGCTACTACTAGTACTACTATTACTACTACTTCTATTACTACTACTACTACTAATACCAGTACTACCACTACTACTAGTGCTAGTATTACTACAACAACAACTACCACTACTACTCTAGCTACTATTATGACTATGACTATTATAACTACTACTACTGCGAATACTGCCACAACGGTATCAACTAGTACTATTACTGCAACGACTACTTCTATGACTACTACTACTACAACAACAATAACAACAACAACAATGACTACTACTACTACTACTACTACTAATACTAATGCTAAAATGACTACTACTACTATGACTACTGCTACTACAACTGCTACTACTACTCTGATTACTACTACCACTACTACTTCTACTGCTACAACTACTCCAAGCACTAGCACAACAACTTCAACTACTACTATAACAACTTCTACTACTACTACTACCGCTACTAATGTGGCTACTGCTACTGCTACTACTATCACTACCACTATTACGGAAGTATAGTAGCTAATACAGGAAAGTAGAATCCTATTGTACAGTATAGTAGCAGGTAGAGCTATGAAATAAGAAGTCAAAGCCTAGCAAGAGGACGAGCCTAGCCAAAGGACGAGCTACCAGCCTATGACAGCGACGTCTTTTGGAGTCTTCTGTAAAGGCTATGCCTTAGGATATAAAGGCTACGCCTTAGGATAAGATATCTTTTGGAGTCTTTTGTAAAGGCTACGCCTTAGGATAAGAGGGCTATGCCTAGGACAAGACTTCCCTTGGAGTCTTATGTAAAGGCTATAGGCCTACTCTAGTATAGGCTACTATTATGCTGATGTAAGCGCTTAGCTCATACCACCAGCTGATGTGAGCGCTTACATCACCGTGCCCTCTATATAAGGGGCACGCCTCCATTGTAAATGATCATCTTAGAACATCCAAGTATCCAAGTATTGTAAGCATCGTGTGAATTTAGCAATAAGAATCCAAGAGTTTCTCCATATCATCTCCTTATTTCTTGTTGCTACTTTCTTTCTTGAAAAGAGCTTCCGAGACCTCGAACACTTCGGCGAGCATCACCGGCGTTAGGAAGGTTGATTTCATGGTATCAGAGCTAGCTAAAGATATGGCGGAGTAGAACCCCCAAGAGGTCAAGGTGCCAAGAGTGCGAGGTAAGGGTCGTAATTACCTAAATCCTGATCTTCACTACTGTGTTCAGATTTTGTGTTAAGATTTCATAAGTGCTATCTTTTCCTTTGTGGTATGTTACGGATTAGAATTAAGCATGGTTTTTACTGACTGGGTGAAGAGCTTTGTGTAAGGAAAAAGGACAGGTCCTAACTTGGCAGTGAAGGCGAGTGGCCGTGAGTAAGCCCAAGGGCACACCTGTATGATCCTGAAGCATTGCTTTAATCTAGTAAGGAATTGCCATGTTTAACCTAATACTGGAATTTATCCTTGGGAAATTGTGGTAACTGTGAACTTTTAGCCCATATGTCTGAAGCATGGGAAAAATCCATTCAGGAGGGGTATGAACGTTCCCGAACCTCTAGCCTTGAGTATCTTGACCTTGCTTTAGTAACAAAAGTTTCCACCAACCAACTAGCTCACAATTTGTCTGTTATTTACGACAAAACTTGTATTGCATCAAGAGTTAACTTAAAGAATTTAAAACAACTCTTTGAACTGCATCAAGCTTGCACACAAGAGATCTCGAGGCTCGAGATTTCTCTGAAGACTTTAACAACTGCAGTCCTAGACAGCAGGCCCCTTTCAAAACAAGAGGCCCGAGGACTCGTACTCGAGGCGTTCAGGCAACAACCCCAGCAAAGAGAACCAGGCGACAGCCTTGAACGGCTGGACAAGCTTCTCCAACAGCACGAGAGGCACACACGAAGGCCTCAGGAGGCACGAGGCAAACTAAGGGTCTTTCGGGATCCTTACCAGATACTAGCTGAGGAAGTGCAAAAGCTTGGAGGCGATGGCCCCAGGAACCAACACCCAGTTGGTTTACAAAGGGCTACCTATCCCAGCACCATCTCCGATGTGCGAAGATCAGATTCGGGGATACCGGAGGAGCCACAGGCACCTTCATACGGCTCAACAAACAACCAGGAGAATGGGTAGACTCCTGATGGGGAGAAACACCCCGCAAGACACACTAGAGCAGCAGATCGATCCTCAGGTACAATTAAAACTATCAATGCAGGAGAGAGCTGCCATAGTTCCAGCGGAGGTTCTGTACCACTCCCGGAGGGACGACGTGCACCATCGGGTGTACACACATAGATCGGAGGAGGCAATCCTCTGTGTCGACAGTGACCAGGTAGACCTCCCATTCATACAGGAGGAAAGCTACCATCAACTATGGCAAAGCGGGATGCAGTACATACACCTCGGTGTGCTGCAACTTCGACTCCAGATCCTACACCGACAGGAGGTTGGTACAATGGCTCTGGTCGTCTTCCGTGACAACCGGTGGGAAGGAAACAAAGCACTACTGGCCACGATGGAGGTGGACCTAGCAAAAGGCAGTCAACTGGTATACGTTATACCAAACGTCATGATGACTGTCAAGGACTTCTACAAGCACGTACAAGTCTCTATCCTAACTAAGGGGCACGAGAACTGGCAAAGTGGTGAGTCCAATTTATTAATCACTAGAGGCATGGTAGGAAGGCTCTCGAATACACCAAACGTAGGCTTTGCCTACGAAATTCAAGGAGTCGTCGACTACCTAGCAAGCCACGGAGTACACGCCCTCCCAGGACGTAGGTACTCAGCAGAGGCGCTGCAAGGGCGCAGCTGGACTATCCGGCCAACGAAGCTCTCCGCACCAACTCAACCTGAGGAGGACATGAGCAGGAGCCTCCTTGATGGGAGCATCTCTCTGTGGTTCGGAAGCTACAAGCCGGCAGAAATGCCAAGAAGATCCTGCTACATCCCAAGAGATGAGGAGGCATTCAATGATGAAGAGGAGCTCAGGACTCCTCATATACTGGCCATCCTGCTAAAGGAAGATGAAGAAGCTGAAGAGGAAAGTGACGACGAAAGTTACTTTCATCAGCTCTGCAAAGAGGGGTTCCCTGAAGGAGAAGGAGAGATGGAATATCCAATCAGAGCTCCAAAGTGGGATGTATATCCCGACGCGGACGAAGATCCTCCTAAAGGCAAAAGGGACGT
The DNA here is from genome assembly GCA_005019695.1 of Trichopus zeylanicus subsp. travancoricus. Lineage (NCBI taxonomy): Eukaryota > Viridiplantae > Streptophyta > Magnoliopsida > Dioscoreales > Dioscoreaceae > Trichopus > Trichopus zeylanicus. The sequence continues at coordinate 79,235 of RXID01011295.1, forward strand.
GCTTTCCCAACAACCAGATGAAGTCTGGGACACACTAGGGGAGCCTAGTGGGACGTACGACTACTATGTCAAATACACTCCCCCGGAGTCATTCTACTATGGCCCCCCCGAACCAACTGGATGGGGAGACGAAGATGATGAGAAAGAACCTGATGAGGAGGAACCAGCCAACATACCTTCTGAAAGGCATAAGGAAGAAGGTAACACTTGTCCCCCTCAAAATGCTAATGTTATTGCAGCAGGCATTGAAGAGGAAGTACCGGAGATGGAGTACCCTGCCCTGGAAAACTAGCCCAAAGGCTATCTGAGAGGTTGTACACAAGTACACTAACCTCGGCAACATCTCCGAGCGGGCCGTACATGCCCCCCATAGATGCTTCAATGGAACCAGGACCCCCAGGTTACCCACCAGCGGCCAACACGACTCCAGCAATATCCAGAATAACAACGGAGTCTGGGCAGCGGAACCAAGGAAGTTTCCAAAGAGGCTTCAACAATGAAAGGTGGACCCTACCGTCCGCACAGCAGAACGAAGGAGCCCTCTTGATAATACCCGAACAGCTCGGGCTATTTGAGGAAACATTTGCAAGATGGGAAACCATCACGAGGAACCATGTTGCCGCGCAAGGATTCACTGATGCGCGAGACAAGATTGAATACATGGAAAACCTCCTAGGGGAAACAGCCAGGCTTGCATGGGTGCAATGGCGTATGCTATATGGCGAAGAATACCAAGCCATTATTGCAGCCGGAGGAGGAAGGGATGGCACTCAAAACGTCCTTTCCCAGATGAGAAGGGTCTTCTCATTGGAGGATCCAGCCCAAGGTTCAACCTTGGCTCAAGACACGGCATACCGGGACTTCGAAAGACTTTCATGTACAACCATGAAAGATATCCTTTTATACATGAATGACTACCTCAGGTTAGCTACCAAAACTGAAAGGTTGTTTATAGGCACGGAGCTATCTGAGAAGTTCTGGTTAAAAATGCCGGGAGACATTGGCCGAAGAATGAAGGCGGCCTTCGATCAGAGGTATCCTGGAGTAAACATCGGGGTAATACCCAGGATACTATTCGCCTACAAATACCTGGAGGAGGAATGCAAAGACGCCGCATTCAAAAGATCCCTCAAGGATCTTTCCTTCTGCAGCAAGATCCCGATCCCAGGCTACTACACCACAGAAAAGAAGTACGGGGTCAGAAAGGCGAAGACATACAAAGGAAAGCCGCACGACACCCACGTGCGCATTGAGAGAAGGAAGCACCTTGTGCGCAACAGACGCTGCAAGTGCTACCTCTGCGGAGACATGGGGCATTTCGCCAGAGAATGCCCTAATGACAGAAAGAACGTAAAACGGGTTGCCATCTTCGAGCAACTAGATGTTCCAGATAATTATGACTTAATATCTGTGCAGGAAGGAGAGGACCAGAGTGATGCAATATACAGCATCTCAGAAGGGGAGGATCCTCAGAACCTCCACAACTCCCTCCGCCCACTCATACAAAATGAAGTCATATATGTTCTGCAGGAACTCGAAGAAGGATGCCAACCGCAGAAGGAAGGGTGCACTAGGCATACCAACGGGCAAAGCTCCATTACCCCAACAACAAGTACTTCTCCCCTGGCACAAGAGGAGTACCCAGCAAAGCCCGTAGGAAAGGCGGTCCTAACCTCCGAAAGGGGCCCAGAGGTGAGACTACACTACCTCGCATTCAGGCTAGATGGAAGAACCTACCATCTTCATGATGAGGTACTACTGGCGTCCGAATCGATATATGAAAATCCCTATGTAATTATTATCAAGGGGATTTTCCAAGACAAAGGAGGACAGGTGTCCCTCATAGGACAATGGCTGTACCGCCCAAAGGAAGCACTCACAGAAGATGGGAGTCCAAGAGAATCCAGGGATACAAGGAAACTTTTCTATAGTTTCCATACTGAGGTAGTCCCTGTAGAGAGCGTCATGCACAACTGTGTGGTTCACTACATCCCACAGGGTGAGCAAGTACCAAGGCGTACAGAGTACCCGGGATTCATCATACAAGAACTCTACGACCACACCAACAGAATTCTCAAGGACATAGCATGTGCAGACTATGACAAGGAGCAGCAATCTGAAATCAAGCTGCTTATCAAGAAAACAAGGGAGCACCTGACAGGCTCCATGCAAGACAGATGGCCAAAGGCATGCAACACAGAACCCACAGCCGGATGACGGTGGGCACCGACACCAATGCAACTGCGGATACTCAACAGCCTTTTCCGTCAAAGTGACAGGCCCCCTAGAAAGAGGCAAACACAGGACCTGACTTGGGCGCTAAGACTACATGGACCAATCTCTGAAGCCAACATCCGAAAATGGTTCATGAACAAGAGAGCGCGCATCAAGCAGACGCAGGCAATACCTACCATTGTCCCGTAGCAGGCGGAGCGTGGTGGGAAGTATAGTAGCTAACACAGGAAAGTAGAATCCTGTTGTACAATACAGTAGCAGCTAGAGCTATGAAATAAGAAGTCAAAGCCTAGCAAGAGGACGAGCCTAGCCAAAGGACGAGTACCAGCCTATGACAGCGACGTCTTTTGTAGTCTTCTGTAAAGGCTATGCCTTAGGATATAAAGGCTACGCCTTAGGATAAGATCTCTTTTGGAGTCTTTTGTAAAGGCTACGCCTTAGGATAAGAGGGCTATGCCTAGGACAAGACTTCCCTTGGAGTCTTATGTAAAGGCTATAGGCCTACTCTAGTATAGGCTACTATTATGCTGATGTAAGCGCTTAGCTCATACCACCAACTGATGTGAGCGCTTACATCACCGTGCCCTCTATATAAGGGGCACGCCTCCATTGTAAATGATCATGTTAGAACATCCAAGTATCCAAGTATTGTAAGCATCGTGTGAATTTAGCAATAAGAATCTGAGAGTTTCTCCATATCTTCTCCTTATTTCTTGTTGCTACTTTCTTTCTTGAAAAGAGCTTCCGAGACCTCAAACACTTCGGCGAGCATCGCTGGCGTTAGGAAGGTCGATTTCAACTATTCCTACTACTACTACTACTACTACTACGGCTACTACTACTACCACTTTTACCACTACTACTACTACTCCTACTACTACTACGTAGTTTTAGTATTAGTAGTAGTAGTTATAGTACTAGTTGTTGTAGTCGTAGTAGTAGTAGTAGGAGTAGTAGCAGTAGAAGTCAGAGTAGTAGTACAGGTAGTAGTAGAAGTAGTATTGGGGACAGTAGCAATAATAGTAGTAGTAATAGTAGTAGTAGTAACAATAGCAGCAATAGTAGTAATAGTAGTCATGGTAGTAGAAGCAGTAGCAGTTGTCGTAGTAGTTGTAGTAATAGTTGGAGTAGTTGTATGAGAAGTAGTAGCAGTGGCAGTAGCTGTAGGGTTGGTAGTAGTAGTATTGGTTGTGGTAGTAGTGGTAGTAGTAGTCGGAGTAGGTTTAGTTGTAGTGGTAACAGTAGCAGTATTGGTAGTAGTAGGAGTGGTAGTAGTAGTACTAGCAGGAGTAGGTTTAGGAGTAGGTGTAGTAGTTGTAGTAGTAGTAGTTGTTGTAATAGGAGTTGTAGTAGTAGTTGTAGCACTAGTAATAGATGTTGTAGTAGTATCAGGAGTAGTAGTAGTAGTAGTAGTAGTAGCTGCAGTAGTAGCAAAAGCAGTAGTAGTAGTAGTAATAGTATTAGTAATGGTAGTGGTAGTAGTAGCAGTAGTAATAGTTGTTGTTGTAGTAGTACCAGTAATAGTTGTTGTAGTAGTAGTAGTAATAGAAGTCGTACTTGTGTAGTGTGGTCCGTAGTAGTATTAGTAATAGTTGTTGTTGTGTAGTCCCAGTAATCGTGTTGTCGTAATGTCGTAATATACGTCGTAATTGTGGTAGTAGTGGTAGTAGTATATTCTTAGTAATAGTAGTAGTAGTAGCAGTAGTAATTGGAGTAGTAGAGGAAATAGCACCAGTAGCAATAGTAGCAGTAGTTATTGTAGTAGTAGTGGTGGTAGTAGTAGTAGTAGTTGTAGTAGTAGCAACCGTAGCAATAGTAATAATAATGGTAATGAAAGCAGTGGTAGTAGCAATAGTTGTAGTAGGAGAAGTAGTACTTGTACGAGCAGCAGGAGTTGTAGTTGTACTAGAAGCAGCAGTTGTAGCAGTAGGAGAAGAAGAGGTTTGGTAGTTTGAGAAGAAGTAGGTATAGTTGCAGTAGTAGCCATAGCAGCAACAATCGTAGCAGCAACTGTAGTAGTATTAGCAGTAGCGGTAATAGTAGTAGTAGTAGTAATACTAGCTGAAGTAGTAGCAGTAGGAGCTACAGCAGCAGTCGTAGTAGCAACAGTAGAAGCAATATTAGTATCAATAGAAGCAGTAGTGGTGATAGTAGTAGTAGAAGCATTAGTAGTAGCAATAGTAATAGCAGTAGTTGCCGTAGTAGACCAGTAGTATGGTGATAGTAGCAGCTGTTGGAATAGTAGTAGTAGTAGTAGCAGAAGTCTTCATAGTAGTAGCAGCAGCTGCAATAGCAGTAGTAGTTATTGCAACAGTAGTTGTACTGATAGTAGTAGTAGTCGCAACAGTGGTAGTTGCGGTAGTCATAGTAGAAGTTGTAGCAGTAGCAAAAGTACCTATTGTAGTAGCAATAGTAGTAGTTGAAGAAGTAGTAGTAGAAGCTGTAGTAGCAGAAGTAGTAGTTGGAGTAGCAGTAGCAGCAATAGTAGTAGTAGTACAAGTAGTAGTAGCAGTAGCAGCATTAGTAGTAGTAGTACAAGTAACAGTGGCAACAGTAGCAGCAGTGGTAGTAGTAGTAGTTGGAGCAACACCGACAGTATTAGTGGTAGTAGTATTAGTAGTAGTCGTTGTAATAGTAATAGCCGCAGTCATAGCAGTGGTAGCTGTGGTAGCAGTTATAGCAGAAGAAGTGCTTGTATCGGCCAAAAATGTAGCTGCTAAAGTTGTAGTAGAGGTACTAGCAGTAGTATAAATAGTAATACTAGTTATAGCAGCGGTAGTATTAGTAGGAGTAGCTGTAGTTGTAGTAACAGAAGTGGCAGAAGTGGTAGTAGTAGTATGAGTAGCAGTAGTAGCAATAGTAGTCGAAGAAGTAGTAGTAGTCGTCGATGTTGTAGCAGTGGTAGCACAAGTAGTAGTCGTAGCAGTAGTAGTAGCAAAAGTAGTAGTTGATGTTGTAGTAGTTCCAGTAGTAGCAGTAGCAGTTGAAGCAGTAGTAGTAGTATTACTAGCAGTAACAGTTGAAGTAGCAGCAGCAGCAGCAGTAGTAAGAGTTGTAGTAGTTGCTACTACAACTACTACTACTACTATTACTGCTACTACTGCTACTACTACCACTACTACTACTACTACAACTACTATTACTACTACTATTACTACTGCTACTATACTATTACTACTACTATTACTACAACTACAACAACAACAACTGCTACTTCTACTTCCACTACTTTTACTACTCTTAATACTACTACAACCACTACTACAACCACTACTACTGCTGCTGCTACTACTTCAACTCCTAACACTCTGACTACTACTACCACTACTACTACTGCTACTACTACTGCTACTACTACTTCTACTACTACTACTACAATTACTATTGTTACTATACTACAACGACTACTACTATTACTACTACTACTGCTACTACTACTACAACAACTACAACAACATCTACTGCTATCACTATAATTACTACTACTCCTATAATTGTTGATACTACTACTACACTGGTAATCCTGCTACAAGAACTACTACTCTTACTACTACTACTACTCATGCACGAATTCATTCTAATACTCCTACGACTACTATTGCTACTACAATTTCTACAACCACCACCACTACTTCCACTCCTACTACCACAACCCATACTACAATCTCAGCTACTACTACTACTACTACTACTACTACTAGTACTGTTTCTGCTGCTGCTACTCATACTACAACTACAACTTCTACAACTATGACTACTACTTCTGCTGCTACTACTAATATCACTACTACTATTACAACTCCACCTTCTACTTCCACTACTTCTATTCTTACTACTACTACAACCACTACTATGGCTACTACTACTACTGCTACTACTACTACTACTCCTAACACTCCTACTACTACGTCTACCACTACTTCAACTTCAACTACTACTGCTGCTGCTGCTACTACTATACGACTACTACTACTACTACTACTACTACTACTACTACTACTACTACTACTACTACTACTACTACTAATACTATTGCTGCTGCTGCTGCTACTACTACTACTATCACGATTACTACTAGTACTACTCCTAGCACTACTGCTACTACTAATACTACTACTACTACTTCCATTACCACTCCAACTGCCACTACAACAACAACTACTACTGCTCTTGCCCCTACTCCTACTAGTACTCCAACCCACTACTACTATTACTGCTATAAATACTACTACGACTACTACGGCTACTACTATTATTGCTGCTGCTGTTGCTACAACTATTACTACTACTACCACTACAACCACTGCTACTAGTACTAGTACAACTACTACTATGACTACTACGACAACTACTACTTCAACAACAACTACTACTACTATCACAACAACAACTAATACTACTGCTACTACTACAACTACTTCTACTTTCCTGCTACTACTACTACAACAACAATAACAACAACAACTACTACTACAACTATTACAACAACTACTACTCTTGCTACAACTATTACACCTACTACTACTCCTATTACTGCTATTGGTGCAGCTATTACTACTACTACTACTACACCAACTACTACTCCTACTCCTACTCCTGCTACTACTACTGATGCTAGTCTTACTACTACAACAACAAGAACTACTATGACTATTATTACTGCTACTACTACTACTACTACTACTAATACCACTAATACTACTTCTACTACTACTATGGCTACTACAGCCACTACAGCTACCGCTATTGCAACTGCTACTACTAACACGACTGCAACTACTACTACAACAACTACTATTGCTACTGCTGCTGAAATTGTAACTACTATTGCTACTACTACTACTTTTGCAACTACTACTGCTACTGCTACTGCTAATACCACTACAACTACTACTAATGCTACTACTACTACTACTACTACTACTACTACTACAGCTACTAGTACTTATCCTACTAGCACTACAGCTACGATCACAACTACGGCTACAACCACTAATACTTCAACTATTCTAGCTAATACTACTCCTACTCCAACTCCTTACGTGACAACTACTACTACTACTACTTGTACTACTTCTACTACGACTACCACTACTACCACTATTGGTACATCTCCTGCCACTACTACTACTGGTACTACTAATGCTACTGAAACAACTACTACCACTTCTACTACTTCTACAACTACTACTCCTACTGCTACTGCAATTACTACTACTACAATAACAACAACAATAACAACAACAACTACTACTACTACTACAACAACAACAACAACTACTACTACTTCTACTACTACAACAACAACTACTACTACTACAACTACAACTGCTATTGCTACTGCTATTAGTAATACTACAACAACAACTACTACTACTACTACAACTACTATTACTACTCCTACTAGTAGAACAACAACTACTACAACTGCAAGTTGTAGTACTACTACTACCACTGCTACTACTACAACTACTATAACTCCTACTCCTACTACTACAACTACTCCTACAGGTACTACTACTACCACTGCAACTCTTACTACTCCTACTACAACTTCTACTACTACTACTCCTACCGCAGCTACAATAACTACTACTACTATTAGTACTACTCCTACTCCTACTCAACTACTACTCCGATTATTACTATAGCTACAGCTACAATAACAACAACTACTACTGCTGCAACTACTTATTGGGATCCCTCACCACTATGGCTATTACTGCAACTCCTACTACCAAACAAACTATAACTACTACTACTACTCCTGCGGCTACTACTATTCTACGACTGTTACGGAGTACTACTGGCTATTACTGCTAACTTACTACTATACCACTCCCACTTTACTGCTATTACTGCTCTTAATACTACTACCACTACTACTATACCACTCACTACAATACTATTACTAGATTACTCTAACTACTACTGCTATTACTTCTACTGCTACAGCAAATATGTCTACTATTACTGCTACAACTACTAGTCCTACAACAACTACTACTCCTACTACTAGTACTACTCCTCCTCCTCCTCCGACTGCTACTACTGCTATTGCAACTACAACTACTACTATGACTACTACAACTTGTACTAAAGCTGCTACAACAACTAGTACTAGAACTAATGCTGCTACTTCCACAACAACTACTTCTATGACTACTAATACTACTCTTACTACTACAACTACTACTTCTACTGCGGCTACTACTACTACCACTACACCTACAGCAAGTACTACTACTACTCCTACTACAGTTGCTACTACTAATACTACTACTACTCCTATGACTACTACTACTGCTCCTATTGCTACTATTACTACTACACCTACAACCATGACTATTGCTACTACTACGACAATTATTACAAATTCCCCAACTACAACTGCTAATACTGCTACTACTTCTACTACCACTACTACTAGTACTACTGTTACTACTACTACTACTACTACTACTACTACTACTTCTTCTTCTTCTTCTTCTTCTTCTACTACTACTACTACAGCAACAACTACTACTATAACTAGTGCTACAACAACAACTACTACTGCTACTTCTTCTACTTCTGCTACTACTGCTACTTTATTCTCTTCGCACTAATGCTACTACTAGTACTACTATTACTACTACTTCTATTACTACTACTACTACTAATACCAGTACTACCACTACTACTAGTGCTAGTATTACTACAACAACAACTACCACTACTACTCTAGCTACTATTATGACTATGACTATTATAACTACTACTACTGCGACTACTGCCACAACGGTATCAACTAGTACTATTACTGCAACGACTACTTCTATGACTACTACTACTACTACTACTACTAATACTAATACTAAAATGACTACTACTACTATGACTATTGCTACTACAACTGCTACTACTACTCTGATTACTACTACCACTACTACTTCTACTGCTACAACTACTCCAAGCACTAGCACAACAACTTCAACTACTACTATAACAACAACTACTACTACTACTACCGCTACTAATGTGGCTACTACTACTGCTACTACTATCACTGCCACTATTACTATTCCTACTACTACTACTACTACTACTACTACGGCTATTACTACTACCACTTTTACCACTACTACTACTACTCCTACTACTACTACGTAGTTTTAGTATTAGTAGTAGTAGTAATAGTACTAGTTGTTATAGTCGTAGTAGTAGTAGTAGCAGAAGTAGCAGTAGAAGTCAGAGTAGTAGTACAGGTAGTAGTAGAAGTAGTATTGGGGACAGTAGTACAGGTAGTAGTAGAAGTCAGAGAAGTAGTATTGGGGACAGTATTGCTACTACTACTACTTTTGCAACTACTACTGCTACTGCTACTGCTAATACCACTACAACTACTACTAATGCTACTACTACTACTACTACTACTACTACTACAGCTACTAGTACTTATCCTACAAGCACTACAGCTACGATCACAAGTACGGCTACAACCACTAATACTTCAACTATTCTAGCTAATACTACTCCTACTCCAACTCCTTACGTGACAACTACTACTACTACTACTTGTACTACTTCTACTACGACTACCACTACTACCACTATTGGTACATCTCCTGCCACTACTACTACTGGTACTACTAATGCTACTGAAACAACTACTACCACTTCTACTACTTCTACAACTACTACTCCTACTGCTACTGCAATTACTACTACTACAATAACAACAACAATAACAACAACAACTACTACTACTACTACAACAACAACAACAACTACTACTACTTCTACTACTACAACAACAACTACTACTACTACAACTACAACTGCTATTGCTACTGCTATTAGTAATACTACAACAACAACTACTACTACTACTACAACTACTATTACTACTCCTACTAGTAGAACAACAACTACTGGCAACTGCAAGTTGTAGTACTACTACTACCACTGCTACTACTACAACTACTATAACTCCTACTCCTACTACTACAACTACTCCTACTGGTACTACTACTACCACTACAACTCTTACTACTCCTACTCCAACTTCTACTACTACTACCTCTACCGCAGCTACAATAATTACTACTACTATTAGTACTACTCCTACTCCTACTCAACTACTACTCCGATTATTACTATAGCTACAGCTACAATAACAACAACTACTACTGCTGCAACTACTATGACTACTACCACTATGGCTACTACTGCAACTCATACGACAACAACTATAACTACTACTTCTACGATTGTTACGACTACTACTGCTATTACTGCTATTACTACTACTACCACTACTACTACTAAACAAATTACTGCTACTTCTGCTACTACTACTACTATTACAACTACTGCAGCTACTACTGCTACTATTGCTACTACGACTGCTACTACGACTGCTACTACTACTGCTACTACTGCTACTACTTCTACAACCATAGCTACTGCTACTACTACTTCTTCTAGTGCTACTACTACTACTACTACTACTACTAGTACTGCTTTTAATGCTACTTCTAGTACTACTGCTCCTACTTCTGCTACTACTACTGCTTCTACAACTACTAGTACTAGTACTATTGGTAATACTACTATTACTACTTCTACTACTACTTCTACTACTACTAATGCTACTATTACTACTACTATTATTAGTATTACCACAACTACTACTACTAATACTATTAGTACTACTACTACTACAACAACTACTACTGCTACTACTCCAGCTACTAACACTACTACTGCAATTAATTCTACTATTGCTATTGCGACTCCTACTAATCGTAGTACAACTCCTACTAGTACCACTACTACCACCACCACCACCACGACTACTTCTACTACTGTTGCTACTACTACTACTACTACTACTTCAATCACTACTACGACTTCAACTAGTACTTCTACAATTACTACCACAGCCAATATTGCTATCGCAACTACTACTACTACTACTACTAAAAATGATACTGCTATTACTACTACTAGTATTTTGCTACTAATGCTACTCCTGCTACCAGTACTACTACTACGACTAATATTACTGCTTCTGCAACGACTAATACAATAACAATTACACCTACTTCTGCTATTACTACTAGTTTCACTGCTCCAATACAACTCCTACTAGTACTTTTGCTACTATGACTACTACTACAACTAGTACAACTACTACTATTGCAGCAGCTGCTGCTACTACTCCTCCTACTACTACTATTACTACTACTACTACTACTACTATCACTACTACTACTTCTAGCATTCCTACTATTACTACTGCTACTACTGCTACTACTTCTACCACTGCTTCTATAACTATTAATACTACTACTAGAGCTACTAGTACTATTACTCCTACTACTATTACTACTACTACTACCACTGATTCTACAACTACAACTACAACTACTAACCGTACTACAACTATTACGACAACTACTAGTACTATTACAACAACAACAATAACAACAACAACATCAACAACAACAACAATAACAACAACAACAACTACTACTACTACTACTACTATGGCTACTACTTCTTTTGCTATAGCTACGATTGCTATTACAACTACTACTATTACAACCACCATGACTACTACTACTACTATTACTACTACTACTACTACTATTATTACTACTATTCCTCCTACTACTACTAATACTACTACTATTACTACTATTACTACTATGCATGCTACTACTATTACTATAACTACCACAAATACTAGTATTAATACCACCACCACTAGTACTAGTAGTAGTAGTAGCACAACTACACCTACTGCTACTGCTACTCATTTCACTACTACTACAAATACTGCTTCTGCTGCTACCCCTTCTACAACTGCGACTACAATTAGTGATGCTGTTACGACGACTACTACTTCTGCAACCACTATTCTTATTACTAATACTACTACCACAAATACTACAACAACAACTACTACTGCTACTAGTACTACTGCTACAACACTACCAATAGTACTACTACTACAACTATTACCACTACACCTACAACGGCTACCATTACTATTATTACTACTACCCCAACTAAAGCAACTACTACTACTACTCCTGCTACTACTAATATTACTACTGCTACTACAACTAATGTAACGATTACTACCACAACAACAACTACTACTGTAACTACTACAACTACTACAACTACTCCAACTACTATTCCTGCTACAACTCCTACTACGGCTACTACTTCTAGTACTGCTACTTCTACTACTATTACTACAACTAGTATTAGTACTACGACAACTACTACTACAACTATTTCTACTACAAATCCTATTCCAACTCCTACTCCTACTACTACTCCTATTACTACAACAACTACTACAGCTACTACTTCCATTCCAATAAAGCTTCTACTAATACTACTGCTACTACTCCTACAATCGCGACTATTGCTACTGCTACTACTGATTTTACAATTACTACTACTACTAGTAATGCTACTACTACAACTACTACACTACTACTATTAGTACTACTACTACTACTAC
>RXID01011296.1:0-20327 GCA_005019695.1 Trichopus zeylanicus subsp. travancoricus
CTACTATGACTACAACTACCACTCCTATCCTGACTACTACCACTTCTACTATGACTACTAAAACTACTACTATGACTACTACTATTACTATTATTAATACTACTATTACAATGACTGTTGTGACTGCTACTGCTGCTACTTCTACCATTGCTACAACTACTACTACAAAAACTACTACCACTACTGCTACTACTACTGCTACTACTACAACTACTACTCCAACTATTGCCATTACTACTACAACTGTGGCTACTACTTCTCCAACTACTACCACTACTATTACAACAACAACTACTACAAGAACAACAATAACTACTACTAGTATTACTACTACTAGCACAACTGCTACTGCTGCTTCTAATACTATAGCTACTACTACGACTACGGATGCCAGTACTGCTACTACCAGTGCTAATGTTACTACTAATGCTACTACTAGTAGTGCCACTACTACTACTGCAACTAGTGCTACTACTACAACTACTACTATGGCTACCACTACTACAACTATTACTACTACTACTACTACCCTTGCTGCTACTGCTACTACTACTGTTATCACTACTACTACTACTACGACTACTACTACTTCTGCTACTACAGCTACTACAACTACTACTACTGCTACTACTTCTACCACTACTACTACTACTAGCAATACTACTACTATTGTTGTTGCTACTATGACTTCTACTACTCCTATTAATTATCCTACTACTACTAATGCTGCTACTTCTACTACTATTACTACTACATCCACTACCACTTTTATAACTAGTATTACTACTATAACTATTTCTACTAATAGTAGAAGTACTCCTACTACTGATGCTACTACTGCTACAACAACTACTACTACTACTACTTCTACTAGTACTAGTACTAATACTACTACTATAGCTACTACTACTACTAGTACAACTACTATTACAGCTGCTACTACTACTACTACAACTACTACTACTACTACTACTACTACTACTATTGCAACTACTTCTACTGCTACTACTACTACTATAACTAGTACTATAGCTACTACTACTTTGCTACTACTAATAATGCAACTATTACTGCTACTACTACTACTACAACTACTACTACTACTACACCAACAATAATAACTACTACTACTACAACTACTACACCAACAATAATAACGACTACTACTACAACTAATATGACTACTACTGCTACTGCTGCTACTATTACCACTATTACTGCTACTATTGCTACTACTACTACTACTACTACTACCATTACGGCAACTACAGCTGCTACTCTGGCTACCACATGTGCTACTACTACTACCGGTACTACTACTGTGACTACTACTACTACTACTTCTTCCTCTAACATTACTACTACTACTATTGCTACAACTCCTACTACTAATTCTTCTACTATTATTGCTACAAATGCTACTACTAGTTGGAGTAGTAATAGTAGCAATAGTAGACATGGTAATAGCAGCAGCAACAATAGTAGTTGTAACAAAGTAGTAGTAGTAGTAGTAGCCAAGTAGTCGCGGTGTAGTAGTAGTAGTAGTTGAAGTAGTAGCAATAGTAGTAGAAGTAGTAGTAGTAGTATAAGTAACAGTAGTAGTTGTAGTAGTAGTATTAGTTGTAGTAGTAGTAGTAGATGTACTAGTAGTAGGAGTACCAGTACATGTAGCAACCAAAGTTGTAGCTATTGTAGTTATAATAATAGAAGTAGTAGTAGGAGGAGGAGTAGCAATAGTACTAGTAGCAGTAGTAGCAAAAGCAGTAGCAGTAATTGCTTTAGCAGTACGAATAGTAGTAATTGGAACACAAGTTGCATTAGTAGTAGGAGTTGTAGTAGTTGTTGTAGCAGTGGTAATAATAGTAGTAATAGTAATAGTAGTGGTAGCAGTAGTAGTACTAATAGTAATAGGAGGAGTAGTAGTAGTCATCGTAGCAGCAGTAGTTGTTGTACTAGTAGCAGTAGTAGTAGTTGCCGTGGTAGTAAAATTAATTATAATGTTAGTATTATTAGCAAAAGTAGTAGTTGTAGTAGTTGTAGTTATTGTTGTTGTAGTAGTAGTAGGAGTAGAAGTAGTGCAAGTAGTAATAGTAGAAGGAGTACGAGTAGGAGTAGTAGAAATAGCGGTAGTAGTAGAAGTAAGAGAAGTAATAGTAGTAGCTATAGAGTTGCAATAGTAGTAGTTATTGTAGTAGTAGGAGAAGTAGTAGCAGTAGTGGTAGTAGTATTAGTCATAGTAGTCGTAATAGTTATATTCATAGTAGTAATAGCAGTAGCAGCAATAGTAGTTGTAGTAGTTGTGGTAGTAGTAGTACTAGTAGTAGTAGCAGGTGTAGTAGTTGTAGTAGTTGTGGTAGTAGTAGTATTAGTCATAGTAATAGTAGTAGCAGGTGTAGTAATTGTAGTAGTAGTAGTAATAGTAGAAGACATAGTAGGATTTGTAGTAGTACTAGTAGCAGCAATAGTAATAGTAGTTGTTGTAGTAGTCGTAGTGGAAGTGGTAGTAGTGGTGTTAGTTGTAGTAGCAATAGTGGCAGTAGTAGTACTAGTAACAATAGTAGTAGCAGTTGAAGTAGTAGTTTTAGTACTAGTAGTCATACTAGCTGGAACAGTAGTAGTAGTAATGGTAGTATTAGTACTAGTAGCAGTAGCAGCAGTAGTAGTAATAGTTGTAATAGCAGTTGTGGTAGTAGAAGTAGTTGTTGTTGTTGTTGTAGAAGCAGCATTAGTGGTAGTAGTAGTTCTAAGAGCAGCAACAGTGGCAGTAGCAGAAGTCATAGCAACTATAGTGGTAGTAGTACTAGTAGCTGTGGCAACAATAATAGAATTAGTAATGTTGTAGTAGTAGTCAATGTAGTGCTAGTAGTAGAAGCAGTACTAGTAGCTATAGCAGTACTTGTTGTAGCTATAATTGCGGTAGTAGTAGAAGTAGTAGTTGTAGTATCCGTAATAGCAACAGTAGTAGCAATAATAGTAATAGTTGTAGTAGTTGTAGTAGCAACTGCAGTAGTAGTAGTAGTTATAGTAGCAAAATCAATAGTAGCAATAGTAATAGTAGTTGTAGCAGTAGTAGTAGTAATAATAATCATAGTAGTAGTAGTTGCAATAGTAATAGTCATAGTAGTGGTGGCAGTAGTAGTAGCAGTAGCAATAGTGTTAGAAGTAGTTGTTGTTCTTGTAGCTGGAGCAATACCAGTGGCAAAAGTAGTAGTAGTAGGAAAATAAGTAGTAGTAGCAGTAGAAGTAGTAGTACTAATAGTATTAGTAGTAATAGCTGGATAAGTAGTAGTGGCAATAGTAGTAGAAGTAGTTGCAGACACAATAGTACTACTAGTAGTTACGGTAGTAGCAATAGTAGTAGCTATAGTAGTTGTAGTAGTAATAGTAGTAGTAGTAGTAGCAGTAGTTGTGATAGTAGCAACAGAAGTAGTAGTAGCAGTGGTAACAAAAGTAGTAGTTTCAGTAGCAGTAGGTGTAGTAGTAGTGGCAGTAGCCCAAATAGATGTAGCAGCAGTAGTAACAGTAGTAGCTGTAGTAGTAGTAGTAGCAGGAGTAGTAGTAGTAGCAGAAATAGTTGTAGTAGTAGTAGGGATAGTTGTAGCAATAGTAGTAGTAGCAGTAGTAGCAGTAGCAGTAGAAGTAGTTGTAGCAGTAGGAGTCATAGCCGAATTAGAAGTAGTAGTTGTAGTTATAGTAGTACAATAGTAGAGGTTGTAGTAGTAGTTGTTGTAGCAATAGTCGTAGTAGTAGAAATAGTAGCAGAGGTACTTGTTGTAGTAGTAGCAGAAGAAGTAGTAGCAGTACATACTAGTAGAAGTAGTAGTAGTAGGAGGAGGAGGAGCAGTAGTAGTAGTAATAGTAGTAGTAACCATATTAGCTGCTATATTAGTTGCAATAGTAGTCGCACTAGTAGTTGTTGTTGTTATTGTAGTAGTAGTGCTGGTAGTAGTAACAACAATAGTAGTTGTAGTATTAGTTATAGTAGTAGCAGTACTAGTAGTAGTAATAGTAGTAGTAGTAGTAGTAGTAGTAGTAGTAGCCGTTATAGAAGTAGTTGTAGTAGAAGCGGTAGTTGTAGTAATAGTAGTAGAAAAGTAGAAGTTGTAGTAGTAGTAGTTGTTGTAATAGTAGCAGTAATAGTAGTAGTAGAAGTAGGAGTAGCAGCAGCTGTAGTAGCTGTTGTAATGGTAGTTGTGGTGGTAGCTGCAGCTAAAGTACTAGCAATAGTAGTATTAGTAGTTGTTGTAGTAGTAGTAGTCCTAGTAGTAAAAGTAGTACTAGTAATAGTAGTAGAAGAAGAAGAAAAAGGAGTAGTAGTAGTTGTAATAGTAATATTAGTAGCGGTAGTAGTCGCAGCAGCAGTAGTAGTTACTGGAGAAGCAGTGGTAGTAGTTGTAGGATTAGCAATAGTGCTAGTAGTTTTAGTTGTAGCGGTAGTGTAGTAGTAGGAGCAGCAATTGTAGTAGTAGAGGTAGTTGTAATCGTAGTACTTGTAGAAGTAGTAACAGTAGTAGTAGTCATCGTAGTAGCTGTAGTAGTAGTGATAGTATCAATTGTAGTAGTAGTAGCAGTAGTAGTATTAATAGTAATAGTAGTAGTAGTAGTAGTTGTGGCAACTGTAGTAGTAGTATTACTAGCAGTCGTAGTAGTTGTATTAGCCACAATAGTAGTAGCAACAATTATGGTAGGAATAATAGTAGCAGGAGTAGTAGTAGTCATAGCAGCAGCAGTCATAGTAGTAGCAATAGTTGTTGTAGAAGTCATAGTTGTTGTAGTAGTAGTAGTAGTAGCAGTAGGAGTTGTAGAAGAAGAAGTAGTAGTAGTAGTAGCAGGAGTTGCGGTAGCAGAAGTACCAGTTGTCATTATTTTTGTCATAGCAGGAGTAGTAGTTGTTGTAGTAGTAGTGTAGTTGCAGAAGCAATAGTTGTGGTAATTGTGGTAGTGGTAGTTGTTGTTGTAGTAATAGTTGGAGTGGTAGTAGTTGGAATAATAGTAGTAGCCATAGTAGTAATGTTAGAGGTAATAGTTGTTCTAGTGGTGGTAGTAGTGGCGGCGGCAATAGTAGTTGTTGTTGTCTTAGTAGTAGTAGTAGCCGGAGTAAGACTTATAGAAGTAGTACTAGTTGCACAGTAGTAGTAGTAGTAGTAGTAGTAGTAGTAGTAGTATTAGTAGTAGTAGTAGTTTTAGTTGTAGTCATAGTTGAAGTAGTAGTATTAGTAGTACAAATAGGAGTAGTAGTAGTAGAAGTATTTGCAATAGAAGTAGTTGCTACAGTAGCAGGAGTAGTAGTAGTAGTAGTAGTTGTTGTTGTTTTTGTTGTACTAGTAGTACTTATTGTAGTAGTAGTATTAGGAGAAGTTGTAATAGGAATAGTAGTTGTAGTAGTAGGAGTAGCAGTACTAGAAGGAGGACTAGTAGTAGGAGTTGTTGTAGTAGTAGTCGAAGTACTAGTAGTAGAAGTAGTAGAAGTAGTAGAAGTAGTAGTAATATTACTAGTAGTAGTTGTCGTAGTAGTAGTAGCAGGAGTAGTAGGAGTAGAATTAGTAGTAATAGCAGTTGTAGTTATCATACTAGTGAAAGTAGTAATAGTTGTAGTAGTGCTAGTAGTAGTAGTATTGGTATTTGTAGTAGTAGTAGTAACAGTAATAGGAGTAGTAGTAGAAATAACACCTGTAGCAATTGTAGTAGTTGTTGTTGTAGTAGGGTTAGTAGTAGTGGTAGTTGTAGTAGTAGTAGTACTAGTTGTTGTTGTAGTAGTAGAAGTAGCAGGAGAAGTAGTAGTAGTAGTAGACGAACTAGTAGTAGTAACTACTGTTGCAGTAGTAGTTGTTGTTATAGCAGTAGGAGAAGTAGTATGTATGGTAGTAGGAGAAGAGGTAGGTATTGTAGTAGTAGTAGCGGTAGCAGCAATAGTAGTAGCTACTGCAACAGTAATAGTTGTAGTATTAGCAGTAACGGTAATTGTAATAGTAGTAGTGGTAGCAATAGTAGTACAAGTAGCCACAGCAGCAGCAGCAGCGGCAGGTGTAGTAATAGAAGCAGATCGGTAGCAATAGTAGTAATAGTAGTAATAGAAGTAGTAGTAGTTGTAGCAGCAACAGTATTAGTAGTAGTAGAAGAAGTACTAGGAGAGGTAGTTGTGGTAGTTGTAGTAATAGTAGTAGTAGTAGAAGCAATATTAGTAGCTATAATAGTTGTATTAGTAATAGTACCAGTAGGAGTAGTATGGTGCTAGTAGTAGCAGTAGTAGTAGCAGTAGCAATTGCTGCTGTAGTAGTAGTGGTAGTAGTAGTATTGGTAGTAATAATAGCAGTTGTAGTAGTCATAGTAATAGTAGTATTTGTAGCAGTAGTAGTTGTTGTTGTTGTAATAGTAGTTGTAGGAGGAGTAATAATAGTAGTAGCAACAGTGGTAGTTGTTGTAGTCGTGGTGGTAGTAGCAACAGTAGTTGTAGTAGTAGTAGTAGTAGTAGAAGAACCAGTAGTTGGAGTAGTAGTAGTAGCTATTGTAGCAAAAGTTGTAGTAGTAGTAGTAGTTGTCCCAGTGGTAGTATTAACAATAGTAGTAGCAGTGGTAGTAGCAGTGGTTGGAGCAACATCGGTAGTGCTTGTAGTAATAGTAGCCGCAACAACAGCAATAGAGTAGTAGTAGTAGTGGTGGTAGTAGTAATAATAATGGCAATAGTCGTAGCAATTGTTGCTATAGTGGCAATAGTAGAAGAAGTAGTAGTAGTAGCAGTTGCAGGTGAAGAAGCAGAAGTAGTAGTAGTAATAGTAGAATTAATAGTCATAGTAGTAGTAGAAGTAGTAGAAGTAGTATTAGTGGTAATAATTGTAGTAGAAGCTATAGAAGTTGCAGTAGTAGTAATAGTAGAGGTTGGAGTAGTTGTAGTAACAAAAGTAGTCACAGTTGTAGTAGTAGTAGGAAAAGTAGTAGTGGTAGCAGTAGTTGTAGTTCTACTAGTAGTTTTTGTGGTTGTTGTAGTAGTAATAGTAGTAGTAGTCACAGTGGTAGTTGCAATAGTAGTAGTACAAGTAGTAATAGCTATACAAGTAGTAGTAGAAGTAGTAGCACTAGTAGCAGCAGTAGAAGTTACAGAAGTAGTAGTAGTAGTAGTAGTAGTAGTAGTAGTAGTAGTAGTAGTAGTAGTAGTAGTAGTAGTAGTAATAGTAGCAATAGTAGTAGCAGCAGCAAAACTAGTAGTAGTAAATGTAGGAAAAGTAGTAGTAGCAGCTGAAGTTGTTGTTGTAGTCGTAGTATCAGCAAAAGTAGTAGTAACAATAGCAGTATCACTAGCAGTTGTAGTAGTAGCAGTATTAGTTATTGTAGTAGAAGCAGTATTTGTAGCATTAGTAGTAGGAGTAGTATCGTAGTAGCAACAACAACCATCATAGTAGTTGTTGTAGTAGTGCTAGTTATAGTAATAGTAGTAGTAGTAGTTGCTGCTGCAAAAACAGTAGTAATAGGTGTAGTTATAGTAATATTAGTAAGAGTAGTAGCAACAGTAGTAGTTGCTATAGTCATGGTATTAGTAGTAGCAGAAGTAGTAGTTGGAGAAGTAGTACTAGTAGCTGTAGTAATAGAAGTAGTCACAGTAGTAGTAGTAGCAGTAGTATTACTAGGAGTAATAGTAGCATTAGTAGTAGCCGTAATACATGTAGTAGTAGTAGTAGTAGTAGTAGTAGTAGTAGTAGTAGTAGCAGTAGTAGTAATAATAGAAGCAGTGATAGCAGTAGTAGTGTGAGTCACAGAAGTAGGAGTAGTAGCTGTCATAGATGCAGTAGCAGAACTAGTTGTAGTAGTAGTTGAAGTAAAAGCAGTGGAAGTAGTGGAAATAGTAGTAGTGGAGTTATTAGTAATGCTTGTAGTAGCAGCAGTAATAGTAGGACTAGTAGTATTAGTAGGAGTGGCAGTAGTTTTAGTAACAGAAGTAGTTAGAGTAGTAATAGTAGTGTGAAAAGAAGAAGTCATAACAGTAGTAGTAGTTGTTGTTGTTGTGGTAGTAGCAATAGTAGCAGGAGTAGTATTAGTAGCACTAGGATTCGCAGTTATCGCAGTAGTAGCAACAGCTATAGCAATAGCAGCAAAAGAAGTAGTAGTAGTAGTCATAGTAGCTATAGAGGTCGTAGTAGTAGTAGTAGTAGTAATAGTAGCAGTAGCAGCAGCAGCAGCAGAAGTAATAGTAGTAGTACTAGAAGTAGTAGTAGTAGGAGTACTAGCAGCAAAAGTAGTCGTAGTGGTAGCAGAAGTAGTAGTAGGAGTAGAAGAGGCTGTAGTCGTAGCAGTAGTCGTAGCAAAAGTCATAGAATAAGTTATAGTCGTATAAGTAGTAGTGGTAGTAGTAGCTATATTAGTAGTTGTATTATTAGTAGCAGCATCAGTAGTTGTGGTTGTAGTAGTAGCGGTAGAAGTAGTAGCAGTAGTAGCAGCAATAGTTGCTGCAACTATAGTGGTAGTAGTAGTAGTAGCGGCAAAAACAACAGTAGTGTGGTAGTAGTAGTTGTAGAAGCTGTAGTAGTAGTTTAAGTAGTAGCAGCAATAGTTGTTGTAGTTGTAGGTGTAGTTGTAGTAGAGATATTAGTCATAGTAGTTGCGGTAGCAACAGTATTAGTAGTAGCTATAGCAGCAGCAACAGCAGTAGTAGTAGTAGTAGTAGAGTAGCAGCAGCAGGAGTACTTGTAGTAGTAGTTGTAGTAGTAGTTATAGTAGTTGTAGTTGTAGTAGCTGTATGAATAGTAGTAGTGGTAGTTGTTGTAGCTGTAGTAGTAGTAGAGGTATTAGTAGTAGTAGTTGCGGTAGCAGTAGTAGTAGTAGTAGTTGCAGTAGCAGTAGTAGCAGCAGTAGCTGTAGCAGTAGTAGCTGAATTAGTAGCAGCAACAATAGTAGTAGTAGCAGTAGCAATTGTATCAATAGTAGAAGTGGTAGTAGTAGTTGTAGTAGTAGCAGTAGTAGTAATAATTACAGTAGTAGTATAAGTAGTGGTAGCGATTATAGTTTTGTAGCAGTAGCAGTAGTAGTACCAGTAGAAGTTGTTTTATTAATAATAGTATTAGTAGTTGGATTAGTAGTAGTAGTAGTAGCAGCAGCAGTAGCAGAAGTATTAGTAATAGTTGTAGCGGCTGCAGTGGTTGCAGCAATTTCAGTAGTAGCAATAGTAGCAGTAGTAGTTGTAGTACTAGTAATAGCAGTAGTAGCAGCAGTAGTACTATTAGAAGTAGTAGTACTAGTGGCAGTGGTAGAAGCATCAAGTGTATCAAGAATAGTAGTAGCAGTTGTAATAGAAGTAGTAGTTGCAGTAGTAGTAAGCATTGTAGTAGTTGCAATTGCCATGTAGTAGTATTAGCAATAGTAGTAGTGGTAGTAGTAGGATTATGCGATGTAATAGTGGTAGCGAAAGCAGTAGCAGTAATAGTAGTTGTAGTAGTAGTAGTAGTAGGAGTGGTTGTAGTTGTTATAGTAGTAGTTGTCATACTAGGAGTCTAGTAGTAGTCATAGTAGTAGGAGTAATTGTAGTAGTAGGAGTGAAAGTAGAAGCAGTAGTAGGAGCAGTACTAGTAGGAGTAGGAGGAGTAGTATTGGAGCAGTAGTAGTAGTAGTAGTAGTACTTGGGGTAGTTGGATTGTTAGGAGTAGTAGTAGAACTAGTAGGAGTAGTAGTATAGTAGTAGTAGTTGAAGTTGTTGTTGTGGTGGTAGTAATAGTAGGAATAGCAGTTGGAGTAGCAGTAGTAGTTGTTGTTGTAGGCGTAATAGTAGGAATAGGAGTTGGAGTAGCAGTAGTAGAAGGATTTGGGGTAATAGTAGTAGTAGTTGCATTTGTACTAGTAGCAGTAGTAGTAGAAGTAATAGTACTAGTGAGATTAGTTATTGTAGTTGTTGTAGTTGTAGTAGTAGTTGTGGTGGAAGTTCTAGTAATAGTAGTAGTAGTTGTAGTAGTAGTAGTAGTCTAAGCAGCAACAGAAGTACTAGTAGTTGCAGCAGTAGTAGCAATGGTATTGGTAGGAGTAGTAGTAGGAGTCAAAGTTGGAGTTGGAGTCATAGTAGGAGTTGAAGTATTTGTAGTACTACTAGTAGGAGTAGCAGTAGTAGCAGTTGTAGGTGTGGGTGTAGTAGTACTAGTAGTATTAGTGGAAATAGTAGTGGCAATACTAATAGTAGTAGTAGTAGTAGTAGTAGTAATAGTAGTAGTAGTAGAGGTAGCGATTGTAGTAGCAGCAACAATTGCATTAGTATGAGTAGTAGTCGGAGTTGTAGTATAAGTAGTAGTATTAGTACAAGCAGGAATTGTAGTTGTTGGAGTAGTGGTAGCAGCAATAGTAGTAGGAGTAGTAGTAGTTGTAGAAGTAGTTGTAATTGTAGTTGTAGCGACAGCAGTAGTAGTTGTGGCCGTAGTTGTAGGTGTAGTAGTTGTAGTATTAGTAGTAGCTGTTATAGTAGGAATAGCAGCAGCTATAGGAGCTGTAGTTGTAGTAGTGGTAGCAATAGTAGTTGTAGTAGTCATAGCAGTATTCGTAGTAGTAGTAGTGGTAGTAGTTGTAGTAGTAGTAGGAGTAGTACTAGAGTAGGAGTTTGAGTAGGTGTGTTTGTAGTAGTAGTAGTAGCAGTAGTAGTCATATTAGTAGGAGTTGAAGTAGGTGTAGTCTTTGGAGTTGTAGTTGTTGGAGCTGTGGTAGCAGTCGTAGTCGTAGTAGTAGTTGTAGTAGTAGTAGTGGTGGAGGTGGTGGTGGTGGTGGTGGTAGTAGTAGTAATGGTAGTAATAGGGGTACTAACACTAGTAGCATTAGCTATAGCAGTAGTAGTAGTTGTAATTGTAATAGTTATCATAGCAGTAGTAGCAGTAGCTGTAGTCATACTAACTATAGTTGTAGGCATAGTAGTTGTATTAGTGGTGTTAGTTGTCATAGTTGCAGGAGTAGTAGTTGCTGGAGTAGTGGTTGAAGTAGTAGTAGTAGTAGTAGTCGTAGTACTATTAATAGTAGTAGTAGTAGTAGTAGTAGTACTAGTAGTTGTAGTAGCGGTAGTACCAGCAGCAGCGGTAGTAGTAGTATTAGTGGCAGAAGTAGTAGTAGCAGTAGTAGATATCGGAGTAGTTGTTGTAGTAGTCATAGTAAGAGTAGTTGTAGTACTAGTAGTATTAGCAGTAGTAGTTGTAGTTGTAGGAGGTGCTGGAGTAGGAGTACTAGTAGTAGTAGTAGTAGTAGTAGATGTAGTAGAAGTAGTAGAAGTAGTAGTACTAGTAGTGGTAGTAGTAGAAGTGGAAGGAGTAGTAGTAGTAGGAGTCATACTAATAGTAATGTAGTAGTAGTAGAAGTTGTAGTAGAAGTAGTAGTAACAGGACTAGTAGTAGTAGTGGTAGCAGTAGCAGTAGTTGTCGAAGTAGTAGTAGGAGTGTTTTGAGTAGTAGTATTATTATGTGTAATATTAGGAGTGGTTGTAGTAGTAGGTGCAGTATTGGCAGGAGGAGTATTCGTAATAGTAGTAGTAATAGAGTAGTAGTAGTAGTTGTTGTTGTTGTAGTAGTAGTAGTAAGAGTAGTTGTAGTAGTAGAAGGTGTAGGAGTAGGGGTAGTAGTAGGGGTAGTAGTAGGAATAGCAGCAGTAGTTGGTGTAAAAGTAGGAGTAGTAGTAGGGGTTGTCGTAGGAGTGGTAGTAGTGGTAGTAGTAGTAGTGTTAGTATTAGTTGTAGTAGTTTCGATAGTAGGAGGAGTAGTAGTTCTAGCAGTTGTACTACTAGTCAAAGTAGTAGTAGTAGTAGTAGTAGTTGTCGTAGTAGTTGCAGTTGTAGTGGTTGTAGTAATTGTAGTAGTAGTAGTAGTTGTAGTAGTAGTAGTAGTAGTAGTAGTAGTTGGAGTAGGGGTAGTAGTAGTAGTTGGAGTTGTTGAAGTAGGAGTTGGAATAGGAGTAGTAGATGCAGTAGAAGGAGTAGGAGTGTTAGTATTAGTAGCAGTAGTAGTAGTATTAGCAGTAGTAGCGTTAGTATTAGTAGTAGTAGGAGGAGGAGTAGTAGTAGTAGCAATTGTACTAGTAGTAGAAGTTGTTGTTGTAGTAGTAATAGTTGTTGTTGTTGTTGTAGTAATCGCAGTAGTAGTTGCTGTTGTTTTTGTACAAGTAGAGGTAGTAGTAGTAGTAGTAGTAGTAGTCAATGTTGGAGTTCGAGTTATAGTAGGAGTTGTAGTAGTTGTAGAACTATTAGTAGGAGTAGGAGTTGTAGCAGTTGTAGGTGTGGGTGTAGTAGTAGTAGTATTAGTAGAAATAGTAGTTGTAGTAGTAGTAGTAATAATAGTAGTAGTAGTAGTAGTAGTAGTGGAAGTAGTAGTAGTAGAAGTAACAGTTGTAGTAGCAGCATCAATTGCATTAGTATGAGTAGTAGTAGGAGTTGTAGTATGAGAAGTAGTATGAGTAGTAGTAGGAGTAATTGTAGCAGCAATAGTAGTAGGAGTAGCAGTAGTTGTAGAAGTAGTTGTAATAGCAGTAGTAGCAGCAGCAGTAGTACTTGTGACCGTAGTAGTAGGCGTAGTAGTTGTGGTACTAGTAGTAGTTGTTGCAGTATTAGTGTAGCAGTTATAGTACGAATAGCAGTAGCTATAAGAGCTGTAGTTGTAGTAGTGGTAGCAGTAGTAGTTGTAGTTGACATAGTAGTATTCACAGTAGTAGTAGTAGTATTAGTAGTAGTAGTAGTTACTGTTGTAGTAGTAGTAGTAGTGGTAGTAGTACGAGTAGCAGTAGTAGTAGTAGTAGGAGTAGTACTAGCTGTAGGAGTTGTAGTAGGAGTAGTTGTAGTAGTAGTAGGAGGTGGAGTAGTAGTCGCTTTAGTAGGAGTTAAAGTAGGAGTAGTAGTAGGAGTTGTAGTTCTTGGAGTTGTGGTAGCAGTAGTAGTGGTAGGAGGAGTAGTAGTAGTAGTACTAGTAGTAGTAGTAGTAGTAGTAGTACTAATAATAGTACTAGTACTAGTAGTAGTCGTGGTGGTGGTGGTAGTGGTAGCAATGGTAGTAATTGGAACAGTAGCACTAGGAACATTAGATGTGGCAGTAGTAGTAGTTGTACTTGTAGTTGTCATCGAAACAATTGTAGTAGCAGTAGCAGCGGTAGCAGTAGTAGTAGTAACTATAGTCGTAGGCATAGTAGTTGTTGTAGTAGTAGTATTCGTCATACTTCTAGGAGTAGCAGCAGCAGGAGTAGTAGTAGTGGCAGTAGTAGTAATAATAATAGTAGTAGTAATAGTAGTATTTGTAGTAGTCGTAGTAGTAGTAGTATTAGTAGTAGTAGTAGTAGTAGTAGAAGTATAAGTAGTACTCGTAGTTGTAGTAGCAGTAGTAGCAGCAGCAGTAGTAATGTTAGTATTAGTGGCAGTAGTAGTAATAGTAGTTGTTGTCGGAGTAGTTGTTGCAGTAGTCATGGTAAGAGCAGTAGTAGTACTAGTGGAAGTACTAGTAGTAGTATTACCAATAGTAGTTATAGTTATAGGAGGTGCTGGAATAGGAGTAGTAATAGGAGTAGTGGTAGTTTTAGTAGGGGCAGTAGTAGAATGAGGAGGAGTAGGACTACTAGTAGTAGTAGTAGTAGTACTAGTAGTAGTACTAGTAGTTGTAGCAGCAGCAGTAGCTGTAGCAGAAGTAGTAGAAGTAGTAGTACTAGTAATCACAGTAGTAGTGGTTGTAGCAGAAGTGGGAGTCGTAGTTGTAGGAGTAGCAATAGAAGTAGAAGTAGTTGTTGAAGTGGTGGTTGGAGTGTTTCGGGTAGTAGTATTAGTATGAGTAATAGTAGGAGTAGTTGTAGTAGAAGGTGCTGTAGTAGCAGGAGGAGTAGTCGTAATAGTAGTAGTAGTAGAGTTGTTGTAGGCCTTGTAGTAGTAGTAGAAGTAGTAGTAGAAGTAGTAGTAGTAGGAGTAGTAGTAGTAGTGGTAGTAGTAGTAGCAGTAGTAGTAGTAGCAGTAGCAGTAGCAGTAGCATAGAAGTAGTTATTGAAGTATTAGTTGGAGTGTTTGGGGTAGTAGTATTAGTATGTGTAGTAGTAGGATTAGTTGTAGTAGTAGGTGCAATATTGGCCGGAGGAGTAGTTGTAATTGTAGTAGTAGTAGAGATGAAGTAGTAGAAGTAGTAGTAGTTGCAGTAGTTGTTGTTGTCATAGTAGGAGTAGTCGTAGTAGCAGAAGGTGTAGGAGTAGTGGTCGTAGAAGGACGAGCAGTAGGAGTTAGTGTAAGAGTAGGAGTAGTAGTAGGAGTAGTCGTAGGAGTTGTAGTAGTGTTAGTGGGAGTAGTGTTAGTATTAGTAGTAGTAATAAAATTAGTATTAGTAGTAGTAGTACCAATAGTCATAGGAGTAGTAGTCCTAGCAATTGTACTAGTCGTCATGGTAGTTGTAGTAGTAGTTGTTGTTGTTGTTGTAGTTGTAGTAGTAATGGTAGTAGTAATTATAGTAGTAATTGTAGTAGTAGTAGTAGTAGTAGTAGTAGTTGTTGTTGTTGTTGTTGTTGTTGTTGTTGGAGTAGGGTAGTAGTAGTAGTCTGAGTGGTTGAAGTAGAAGGAGTTGGAGTAGGAGTAGTGGTTGCTGTAGGAGGAGTAGTAGTGTTAGTATTATTATTATTAGTAGTAGTAGTATTAGTAGTAGTAGTGTTAGTATTAGTAGTAGTAGTAGAAGTTGTGGTAGTAGTAGTAGTAGTTGTTGTGGTAGTAGTAATCATAGTAGTTGTTGTTGTTATTTTTGTACAAGTAGTGGTAGTATTAGTAGCAGTAGTAGTAGTAGTAGTAGTTGGAGTAGGAGTAGTAGCAGGTGTAGTAGTAGTTGGAGTAGTAGGACTAGTAGTAGCAGTAGGAGTTGGATTAGGAGTAGTAATAGGAGTAGTTGTAGGAGTGGTAGGAGTAGTAGTTGTAGCAATAGTCAGAGTCAGAGTAGGAATAGTTGTAGTAGTAGTAGTAGAATAGAAGTAGTAGCAACAATAGCAGCAGTAGTAAAGTCATAATAGTAGCAGTAGTAGTAGCTATTGTCATAGCATTAGTAGTAGATGTAGTAGTAGTAGTGTAGTAGTAGTATCAACGATAGTGGCAGTAGTAGTAGTTGTAATAGTAGCAGTAGTACTAGTAGTAGTAGTAGCAGTAGTAGATGTAGTAGTAGTAGTAGTAGTAATAGCAGCAGCAACATCTAAAGTAGTTGTACTAGTGGCCGTAGTAGTAATAGTTGTAGTTGTTGCAGTAGTAGTAGTTGGAATAGTTGTAGTAGCAATGGGAGTATTTGTAGGACAAGAAGTATGAGTAGGAGTAAGAGTTGTAGTAGTAGTAGTAAGAGTTGTAGTAGTAGTAGTAGTACTATAAGGAATAATAGTAGTAGCAGTAGTAGGAGTAGGAGTAGGAGGAGCAGTAGAAGTAATAGTATAAGTAGTAGTAGTAGTAGTAGTAGTAGTGGTAGTAGCAGTAGCGTAAGTACTTTTAGTAGCAGTAGTGGTAGTAGTAGTCGTAGTAGTAGTTATAGTAGCAGCAGCAGCAGAAGTAGCAACAGTTGTAGCAGTAGCAATAATAGCTGTAGGAGTAGCATTAGTGGCCGCTGTAGTAGCAATAGTACTAGTTTAAGTAGTTAGTAGTTGTATTAGTTGTTGTAGCAGTAGCATACATAGTAGTAGTTGTTGTTGTAGCGTTAGCAGTCACAGTAATAGTAGTAGTAATAATCATAGTAATTGCAGTAGTGGTAGCAATTGTAGTAGAAATGGTAGTAATAGTTGCTATAGTAAGTAGTAGTATGGTAGAAATAGTAGTAGTAGTAGCAATAGCAGTAGCACTAAAAGCAAACAGGAGGAGGAGGAGTAGCAGTTGTAGTAGTAGTAGCAGTAGTTTGACTAGTAATAGTAGTAGCTATACAAGTAGTAGTTGTAGTAGCAAGACTAGTAGTAGTAGTAGTGGTCGGAGGAGGAGTAGTAGTAGTCATTGTAGTAGTAGTAGTAGTTACAATAATAGTAGTAGCAATAGTAGCAGAAATAGTAGAAGTAGTTGCAGTGGTTGTAGAAGTAGCTATTATAGCAGTAGGAGTACCATTCATAGTATTAGTCATAGTAATCATTGCTCTAGTAGTGATAGTAGCACAATTAGTTGTAGCAATAGTAGTAGCTGTTGCTATAATAGTAACAATAGCAGTAGTAGTAGTGGTAATAGTAGTAGTCGTTGTAGTAGTTGTTGTTGTAGCAATTGTAGTAGTAGTTATTGTAATATTAGCAGCAGTAGTAGTAGTTGTACTAGTAATAGTAGTAATAGTAGTAGTGGTAGCAATTTTAGTAGTAATAATAGTCATAGTAGTAGTACTAAGTAGTAGTAATAGAATAAATAGTTGTAGTAGTAGTAGCTATAGTAGTAATAGTTGTAGTCCTAGTAATTATAGTTGTAGTATCAGTAGCAGTAGCAGTAGCAATAGTAGTAATATAAGAAGTAGCAGGAGGAGTAGTAGCAGTCGTAGTACCAGCAGTAGTAGTGGTAATTGTTGTTATAGTAGTTGTTGTAGTGGTAACAGTTGTAGTAGTAGTAGTAAAAGTAGTAGTGGTAGTAGCAGTTGCAATTGTAGTGGTAAGAATAGTAGTTGGAGTACTCAGAGTTGCAGTAGTAGCAGTAGTGGCAGTATTAGTATTAATAGTAGTAGCTATAGTAGTAGGAGTAGTAGCAATAGTAGTAGTCGTAGTAGCAGTTGCTGTAGTAGTAGCAGCAGTAGTTCTAGTAATAGCTGCTATAGAAACAGTAGCAGCAGCAGCAGTAGCAGTAATAGTAGTAGTGGTCGTAGTTGTAGTAGGAGTAGAACTAATAGTTGGAGCAGCAGTAATAGTAGTAGTGGGAGGAGCTATTGTAGTGGTAGCACTAATAGTAGTAATATTAGCAATAGCAGTAGTAATAGCAGTAGTTGTAGTAGTACTGGTAGTAGTAATAGTAGTAGTTGTAGTAGCAGAAGTAGTAGCATTAGTAGTAGTAGTAGTAGTAGTAGTACTAATAGTAGCAGTTGTAGTTATAGTAGTTGTAGCTATAGTAGTAATTGTAGTAATAGTAGTAGGAGTAGGAGTAGGAGTAGGAGTAGGTGTAGTAGTCGGTGTAGTAGTAGAAGTAGTAGTAGTAGAAGTAGTAGAAGTTGTAGTTGTAGCAGTAGTAGTATTAGCAACAATTGTAGGAGTAGTAGTTGTTGCAATGGTAGTTGTAGTCATAGTAGTAGCATTAGTAGTAGTTGTTGTTGTACCTGTAGTAGTTGTTGTTGTAATAGTAGTAGTAGTAGTAGTTGTTGTTGTTGTTGTTGTAGTTGTAGTAGTAGTAGAAGCATTGGTAGTAGTAGTAGTGTAGAAGAAGCAGTTGTAGAAGTAGTAGTAGTAATAGCAGTAGTAGTACGAGGAGTGTTATGGTTAGTGGTAGTAGTAGTAGCAGCAGCAGTAGTTGTAGCAGTAGTAATAGTAGTAGAAGCGGTTGTAGTAGTAGTCGTAGTAGTAGAAGCAATAGAAGTATTAGTAGGAGTTGTATTAGTAGTAGTGATATTAGAAGTAGCATCAGAAGTAGTAGTCGTAGTTGTAGTAGATGTAGTTGTAGTATTAGTAGTAGTGGTAGTAGGAGTAGCAGCAATAGCAAGAGT
This sequence comes from Trichopus zeylanicus subsp. travancoricus, assembly GCA_005019695.1. Classification (NCBI taxonomy): domain Eukaryota; kingdom Viridiplantae; phylum Streptophyta; class Magnoliopsida; order Dioscoreales; family Dioscoreaceae; genus Trichopus; species Trichopus zeylanicus. The sequence continues at coordinate 17,580 of RXID01011296.1, forward strand.
ACTAGTAGTAGTAGTACTAGTAGTACTAGTACTAGTACTAGTACTACTAGTTAAGATAGCAGTATTGGAAGTGTCAGTAGTAGTGGAACTAGTGGTGGTGGTAGTAGAAATTATAGTAGTAGTAGTAGTGGTAGGAGTAGTAGTACGAATAGGTTTAGGTGAAGGAGTAGTAGTAGTAGTAGTAGTAGTAGTAGTAGTAGTAGTAGTCGTAGTAGTCGTAGTAGGTTTAGTAGTGTAGTCATAGATCAACAATAGTAGCAGTAGTTGTAGTCGTAGTAATAGCAGTAGAAGCAGCATTACTACTACTGCTGCTGCTAGTAGTAGTAGTAGTAGCAGCAGCAGCATCAAAAGTAGTAGTAGTAGCAGTAGCAGCAGCAGCAGCAGAAGTTATAGTAGCTGTAGTAGAAGTAGTAGTATTAAGAATAGGAGTAGTAGTAGAAGTAGTAGTATTAAGAATAGGAGTAGTAGTAGTAGTAGTAGTAATAGTAGTAGTAGTAGTAGTAGTAGTAGTAGTAGTAGTAGCAGCAGCAGCAGCAGCAGCAGTAGTAGCAGCACTAGCACTAGTAACATTAGCTGTAGCAGTAGTAGTAGTTGTACTAGTAGTTTTCATTATAACAATTGTAGTACTAGTAGTAACTATAGTAGTAGGCGTAGTAGTTGTAGTAGTAGTAGTAGTCGTCGTAGTTGTAGGAGTAGCAGTAGCAGTAGTAGTAGTAACTGTAGTAGTAGGCGTAATAGTTGTAGTAGTAGTAGTAGTCGTCATAGTTGTAGGAGTAGCAGTGGCAGGAGTAGTAGTTGAAGTAGTAATAGTGGCAATAGTAGTAGTAGTAGTAGTAGTAGTAGTCGTAGTAGTAGTAGTAGTAGTCGTAGTAGTAGTAGTATTATTATTAGTAGTAGTAGTAGAAGTATTAGTGGTGCTACTAGTTGTTGTAGCGGTAGTAGCAGTAGTAGTAGTAATATTAGTATTAGTGGCAGTAGTAGTAGTAATAGTAGTTGCTGTTGATGTAGTTGTTGTAGTAGTCATAGTAAAAGTAGTAGTAGTACTAGTGGAAGTAGTAGTAGTATTATTAGCAATAGTAGTTATATTTGTAGGAGGTGCTTGAGTAGGAGTACTAATAGGAGTAGTAGTAGTTTTAGTTGGGGCAGTACTAGTATGAGGAGGAGTAGGAGTAGTAGTAGTAATAGTAGTTGTTGTCGGAGTAGTTGTTGGAGTAGTCGTAGTAAAAGTAGTAGTAGTACTAGTGGAAGTAGTAGTAGTAGTATTAGCAATAGTAGTTATACTTGTAGGAGGTGTTGGAGTAGGAGTAGTAATAGGAGTAGTAGTAGTTTTAGTAGGGGCAGTAGTAGTATGAGGAGGTGGAGGAGGAGGAGGAGGAGGAGGAGTAGTAGTAGTAGTAGTAGCAGTAGCAGTAGTGTAATAGTAGTAGCAGTAGCAGAACTAATAAAAGTATTAGTAGTAGTAATCACAATAGTAGTGGTAGTAGCAAAAGTGGAAGGAGTAGTAGTAGTAAGAGTCATACTAATATTGATGTTGTAGTGGTCTTAGTCGTAGTAGTAGAAGTAGTAGTAGAAGTAGTAGTAGCAGGAGTAGTAGTAGTCGTGGTAGTAGTAGGAGGAGTAGTAGTAGCAGTAGCAGTAGAAGTAGTTGTTCAAGTAGTAGTTGGAGTGTTTGGAGTAGTAGTATTAGTATGAGTAATAGTAGTAGTAGTTGTAGTAGTAGGTGCAGTAGTGGCACGAGTAGTCATAGTGGTAGTAGTAGTAGTAGTAATAGTTGTTGTTGTCATTGTTGTTGTTGTAGTAGTAGTTGTAGTAGCAAAAGGTGTAGGAGTAGGGGTAGTAGTAGGATTAGTAGTAGGAGTTAGTGTAAGAGTAGGAGTAGTAGTAGGAGTAGTCGTAGGAGTAGTAGTAGGAGTAGTCTTAGGAGTGGTAGTAGTGGTAGTGGTAATAGTGTTAGTATTATTAGTAGTAGTAGTAGTGTTAGTATTAGTAGTAGTAGTATGAATAGTAGTAGGAGTAGTAGTTCTAACAATTGTACTAGGAGTCGTGGTGGTAGTAGTAGTAGTAGTAGTAGTTGGAGTAGGGGTAGTAGTAGTAGTCGGAGTGGTTAAAGCGGAAGGAGCTGTAGTAGGAGAAGTGGTTGCAGTAGAAGGGGTAGGAGTGTTATTATTATTATTAGTAGTAGTGGTATTAGTAGTAGTAGTGTTAGTATTAGTAGTAGTAGTAGTGGGAGGAGTAGTAGTTGCAATTCTACTAGTAGTAGAAGTTGTAGCAGTAGTAGTAGTAGTAGTTGTAGTAGTAGTAATCGCAGAAGTAGTTGTTGTTGTTTTTGTACAAGTAGTGGTAGTAGTAGTAGCAGTAGTAGTAGTAGTTGGAGTAGGAGTAGTAGCAAGCGTAGTAGTAGTTGGAGTAGGGGTAGTTATAGTAGTAGGACTAGTAGTAGGAGCAAGAGTTGGCTTAGGAGTAGTTGTAGCAGTGGTAGGAGTAGTAATCGAAGTATTAGCAACATTGGTAGTTGTAGTAAAGTCATAGTAGCAGCAGTAGTAGTAGCTATTGTAATAGCATTAGTAGTAGTAGTGTAGTAGTAGTATCAACAATAGTGGTAACAGTAGTAGTTGTAATAGTAGCAGTAGTAGCAGCAGTACTAGTAGTAGTAGCAACATCAGTAGTAGTAGTAGCAGCAACAACATCGAAAGTAGTAGTACTAGTGGCCATAGTAGTAATAGTAGTAGTTGTAGCAATAGTATTAGT
>RXID01011297.1:0-57117 GCA_005019695.1 Trichopus zeylanicus subsp. travancoricus
TGTTGTATTAGCAGCTGTAGTACTAGTAGCAGTAGAAGCAATAGTAGTTGTAGTGCTAGGAGTAGTACTGGTAGTAGCAATAGTAGTAGTAATAGTAGTATCTATAGTAGTAATAGTAGAAGCAGCAGTAGTAGCAGCAGTTGCAGGGGTAATAGCAATAGCAGTAATAGCAGTAGCAATAGCAGTAGGAGTAGGTAGCGTAGTAGCAATTGTTGTAGTAGAATAGTGGTAGTACATTGCAGTACGTACGCTAGTAGTAGAGTAGTAGTTGTAGCAAAAGTAGTGGAAGTAGTTGTAGCTGTAGTAGTTGCGACAGTAATTGTTGCAGTAGAAAAAGTATCAATTCTGATAGTAGTAGTAGTAATAATATCCGTAGTAGCAGTAGTAGTTCTTATAGTATTACTAGTTGCAGTATCAGTATCCATAGCAGTTGTCGTAGTGGAAATAGTGGCTGATGTAGTGGCAAAAGCAGTAGTAGTAGTAGCAACAGAAGTACCATTGGTAGTGGTAGTAATTGTTGTAGTAGTAGTAGCAAAAGTGTTGTAGCAGTAGTAGAAGTAGTAGGAGAAGTAGTAGTAGTAATAGCAGTAGAAGTAGCTGCAACAACAGTTGTGGTAGTAATAGCAGCAATAGTAGAAATAGTATTAGTAGCACAGTAGCAGTAGTTGTAGTAGTACAAGTAGTAGTAGCAGAACTATTAGGAGTAGGAGAAGGTGTAGTAGTACTAGTAGCGGCAGCAGTAGTAATAGTAGTAGAACTTTTTGTGGTACTAGTAGTAGTCATAGTAGTAGTGCTAGTATTAGTAGTAGCATTAGTAGTAATAGTAGTAGTAGTAGTCATTGTAGTAGTAGTAGTAGTAGCAGTAGAAGCAGTAATAGTGGTGGTAGCAGTAGTAGTAGTTACAGTAGTAGTAATAGTAGTAGTAGTAGTAGAAACCGTAGTAGTGGTAGCATTAGTAATAGCTGCAGCGGTAGTAGTAGTAGTAGTAGTAGTAGAAGCAGAAGTAGTAGCAACAGTACTAGCAATTGTAGTAGTTATAATAGTAGCTGCAGCAACAACAGTTGTTGCTTTAGTAGTAGTTGTTGTGGGGGTAGTTGCAGTAGAAGCAGTAGTGGAAGGAACAGCAGCAACAACAGCAGTAGTTATAGTAGTAATAGGAGTTCGCTGTTGTAGCTGTAGTAGTAGTAGCAGTAGTAGTAGTAAGAGTTGTAGTAGCCGTAGTAGCTAAAGCATCAATAGTGGCAGTAAGTGTTGTAGTAGTTGTTGTAGAAGTGGTTGTAGTAGTAGTAGTTGTTGTTGTTATTGTAGTAGTAGTAGTAGCAGTAATAGTAGTAGTAGTATTTATAGCTGTAGTAGCAGTAGCGTTATAGTACAAGTAGTAGTAAAAGTAGTAATAGTAGCAGGAGAAATAGTAGTAGTAGCAATAGCCGTAATAGTTGAAGCAGCAAGAGTAGTAGTAGCTGTATTTATAGTAGTAATAGTAGTAGGAGAAATTGTAGTCGTAGAAATAGTAGTAGTAGCACTAGCCGCAATAGTTGAAGCGGTAGTAGTAGCAGTAGCAGTAGTAGTTGGTGTCGCACTAGCAATAGTAGCAGTAGTAGTAGCAGTTGTATTAATAGTAAGAGAAGTAATAGTAGTAGCATTTGTAGCAGTAGTAGAACTAGTAGTTGCTATTGTAGTAGCATTAGTAGCAGTAGTAGTAGTACTAGTAGTAATAGTAGTAACAGTAGCAGCTGTAGCAATAGTATTGGTAGTAGTAGTCATTGTAGTAGCAATAGTAGTAATGATAGTAGAGGTAGTAGTATTCGTAGAAGTAGTAGTAGCAGTAGCAGAAATAATAGTACTACTAGTAGTAGTAGTAGCAGAAGTAGTAGTAGTAATCACAGTTGAAGCCGCAATAGTAGTAGTCATAGTAGTAGTTGGAGTAGTAGTAATAGTAGTCGTAGCAGTGTACTTGTAGTAGTAGTAGTAGTTGTAGTAGTAGTAGTAGTAGGAGTATTTATAGTAGTAGTATTTGTATGAGTAGTTATTGTAAGTGTAGTTTTAGCAGTAGGAGTACTCGTAGGAGGAGGAGGAGGAGGAGTAGTAGTAGTAGTATTTGTAGGAGTAGTATTTGTAGTAGTAGTTGTTGTAAGTGTAGTTTCAGCAGTAGGAGTACTCGTAGGAGGAGTAGCAGTAGTAGTAGTTGCCATAGTAGGAGGATTAGTAGTAATAGTAGCAATAGTATTACTAGTAGTTACTGCATAGCAGTAGTAGTAGCAGTACCAGTAGTAGGAATAGTAGTAGGAGTAGTTGAAGTAGGAGCTAGAGTAGAAGTAGTACTAGTAGTATAGTAGCAGTAGCAGTAGTAATTGTAGTACGAGTAGTCGCGGCCGTAGTAGAAGTAGTAGCAATAGTAGAAGAAGTAGGAGTAGTAAAAGTAGGAGTAGGAGTCGTATCTGTGATAGTAGTATCAACAGTAGCAGTCATAGCTGGTGTTATTGTAGTAGCAGTAGTAGCAGTAGCAATTGTAGTAGTGGTTGTAGTGGAGGTAGTAGTAGTAGTAGTAGCAGCAGTACATGAAGTAGCAGTGGCATTAGTAGAAGTAGAAGCAGCAGTAGCAGTAGTTGTAGTAGTAATAGTAGTTAAAGTAGTATTAGTAGTGGTTATTGAAGTAGTAGCAGCAGTAGTCGTAGTAGGTATTGCAGTAGTAAGTAGTAGTAGTAGGAGTAGAAGTAGTAGCAATTGAAGCAGTAATTGTAGTAGTTGTAGTAGTAGTTACAGCAACAACACCAACTTCACTAGTAGTAGTAGTTGTTGCGGTAATTGCAGTATAAGTAGTTGTGGAAGCAGCAACAGTAGCAGTAATAGTAGTTGTTGTTGTAGTAGTAGTTTCAACAGCAGTTCTTGTAGCAGCAGTTCTAGTAGTAATAGTAGTAGTAGTAGGAGAAGTAGTAGTTGTAGTAGCAGTAGCAGCAATAGTGGTAGTATGAGTAGTAGTGGTTGTTGAAGAAGTGGCGGTAGTAGTAGTAGTAGATGTTGTACCAGTAGTAGTAGTAATAGTAGCAGTAGCTGTAGTAGTAGTAGTAGCAGTAGTTGAAGTATTTGTAGTACTAGTAGTACTAGAAATAGCACTAGTTGTAGTAGTAGCATTAGTTGCCGTAGCAACAACAATATTAGTAGTTCCAATAGTAATAGTAGTAGTAGCAATAGTAGTAGTTGGAGGAGAAGTATTAGTAGTTGTATAGTAGTAGTAGCAGTAGTAGTATTATTATTAGGAGTAGCAACATCAACAGTAGTAAAAGTAGCATCAGAATTAGTAGTAGTAGTAGCAGCAGAAGTAGTTGTAGTAGCAGCAGCAGCAACAGCAGTAGTAGTAGTAGTAATTGTGGTAGCAGTAGTAGTTATTGTAGTACTACTTGTAGTAGCAGTAGTGGTTGCAATAGCTGTAGTAGTAGGAGTAATATTAGTAGTAGAAGTAGTAGTAGTAGTTGTTGTTGTTGTTGCAGCAGCAGCAGCAGCAGTAGTAGTAGTAGTATTTGGAGAAGTAGTAGAAGTAGCAGGAGTAGTACCAGTAGTAGTAGTAGTAGTATTGGCAGGGGTAGTATTAGTGGTGGTAGTAGTAGTAGTGGCGGGAGTCGTAGTAGCAGTAGTAGTAGTAGAAGTAGCATTGTAGTTGTAGCGGCAACGACAACAAGAAAAGTAGTAGTAGTAATAATAGTAGTAGGAATTGTGGTAGTAATCGTACATGTGGTAGTAATAATAGTCATAGAAGTACTAGTTGCAGTTGTAGTGGTAATAGCAGTAGTAGTAGTTGAGCTAGTTCTAGTTGTAGTAGTAGGAGTAATAGCAGTTGTAATAGGATTATTACTGGTCGTAGTTGTTGTAGTAGTAGTAGCATTACTAGTAGAAGTCGTAGGAGTAGTAGTTGTAGCAGTCATTGTTGAAGCGTAGTAGTTTGAGAAGTAGTAGTAGTAGTCGGTGTAGTGGTAGTAAAGTAGAAGTAGCAGTATAACTAGTACTGCGGCTAGTAGTGTCAGTATTTGCAGTAGAAGCAGCAAAAGTAGTAATAGTAGTAGTTGCCCCATCAGTAGTAGTAGTAGTAGTAGCAACAGCTGTAGTAGTAGTAGTTGCCAGCGCACAACAGTATAAGTAGTTAAAGTAGTAGTAGTAGCAATAATAGTAGCAGTAATAGTAGTTGTAGATGCAATAGTTGCAGCAGTAGTAGTAGCAGTAGAAGTAGGAGTAGGAGTAGTAGTAGCTGTAGCAGTTGTAGCAATAGTAGCAGTAGTAGTAGTAGTAGCAGCAGTTGTAGTAGTAGTACCAGTAGATGAAGCATTAGTAGTAGTAGTAATTTTACAAATAGTTGTAGTGGTAGTAGTAGAATTACTTGCGGTAGCAACAGCAGTTTTAGTAGTACCAGTAGCAGTAGTAGTAGTTGGAGTAATAGTATTAGTAGTAGTAATAGTAGTAGTAGTAGTAGCATTAGTAGCAGTAAAAGTAGTAGCAAAATTTGTGGTAGTAGAAGTGGCAGTAGTACTAACAAAAGTAGTAGCGCATGTAGTTGTTGCAGTTATCGTAGCAGAAGTTGTTGCAATAGTAGTAGCAGTAGCAGTAGCTGTGGTAGCAGTAGCAGCATCAGTAGTAGTAGTAGCAGTAGTAGTAGCGGAAATAGTTGTTGTTGTAGCAATGGTAGTGGTAGAAGTACCTATAGTAGTACTAGTAGTAGCACTTGCAACAGTAGTACTAGTAGTAGTAGTTATAGTAGAAGTAGCAGTAGTAGCAGCAGTATTAGTAGAAGTAGTAGTAGTAGCAGCAGCTATAGCAGTAGTAGCAGTAGTTGTAGTATTAGCAGTAGTATGAATAGAAATAGTAGTAGTAGGAGTAGTAGTAGGAGTAACAGTAGCAGTAGTGGCAATCGTTGTAGTAGTAGTAGTAGTAGTAGCAGCAGTATTTGGTGCTTGGTGTAGCAACCGCTATAGGGGTAGTGGCAGAAGCAATAGTAGCAGCAACAGTCGCAGTAGTAGTAGTAACAATAGCAGTAGTACTAGCAGAAGTTGTAGTAGCAGCAATAATAATAGTAGTAGTAGTGGCGAGAGTAGTATTAGTAGTACTGGTAGTAGTGGCGGGAGTAGTAGCAGCATTAGCAGTACCAGAAGTAGCAGCTTTGGTAGTAATAGTAGCTACAATAGTAGTAGTGGTAGTAATAATAGTATTAGGTGTTGCGGTAGTTGTAGTACAAGTAGTAGTAATAATATTAGTAGAAGTAGTAGCTGCAAAAGTAGTGATAATAGGAGCAACCGTTGTTGCACTAGTTGTAGCTGTTGCAGTAGCAGTGGTAGTAATAGTAGTAGGAGTAAAATTAAATGCAATAGGACTAGTAGTAGTAATATTTGTAGCAGTACTAGTAGAAGTCATAGGAGTTGTAGTAGTACTAGTTCTAGTTGAAGCACTAGCAATAATAGCAGGAGTACTAGTAGTATTTGTAGGAGTAGCAGTAGTACTAGTAGTGGTAGTACCAGTGCCAGTAGTTGCAGTAGAAGCAATAGAGTAGTAGCAGTTGTAGCAACACCATCAGTAGTTGTAGTAGTAGTAGTAGTAGTAGTAGTAGTAGTAGTAGTAGTAGCTCTAGTAGTAGCAGTAGTTGTTGTAGTAGTAGTAGCTCGAGCAGTAGTAGTAGAAGCAGTAGTAGGAGTAGCAGTATTAGCAGTAGTAGTAGGAGCAGTAGTAGTAGTAATAATAATAGTAGTAATAGTAGTAGTAGTAGTAGTAGTAGTAGTAGTAGTAGTAGTAGTAGTAGTAGTAGTAGTATTACAAGCAGTTGTAGTAGTAGCAATTGCAGTAGCAGCAATAGTAGCAGTAGCAGTAGTTGATTTTAAGTAGTAGTAGCTGTAGTAGAAAAAGCAGCAGTAGTAGTAGTAGCATTAGTTAGACAAGCAACAGTAGTATTAGTACTAACAGTAGGAGTAGTAGTAGTGGCAATTATTGTAGTAGCAGTAGTAGTAGTTGGTGCAGTAGTACTATTAGTAGTGATAGTAGTAGAATTGGTAGTAGTAGTAATAGTAGTAGCATCAGTAGTGGTAAAAGTAGTAGAAGAATTAGTAGAGTAGTGGTGGACGTAGTTGTCGCAGAAGTGGCAGTAGTAGTAGCAAAAGTTGTGGCAGAAGTAGTTGTAGTAGTTTTAGTAGCTATAGCAGTAGTAATAGTCATAGTAGGAGCAGTAGCAGTGGTAGCAGAAGCAGTAGCTGTAGTTGTAGTAGTAGTAGTAGTAGTCGAAGTAGTAGTTGTAGTAGTAGTAGTAGTAGTAGTAGTAGTAGTAGTAGTAGTAGTAGTAGTAGTAGTAGTAGTAGTAGGAGCAGTAGTACTTGGAATAGTAGTAGTAGTAGTAGGAGTAGTAGGAGTAGAGGCAGCAGTTGTCATAGGAGTACTACTACTACTACTACTACTACTACTAGTATTACAGCTGCTGCTACTACTACTACTACTTTTCCTACTGTTACTTCTACTACTAGTGCACCTACTACGACTACTACTGCTGCTACTACTACTGCCTTTGCGGCTACTAATGCCACTACTCGTACAACTATTACTAGTACCACAACTACTATGACTACTACTACTGCTTCTACTGCAACTGCTGCTGCTACTGCTACTACTACTACTGCTACTACTACTGCTACTATTATGGCTATGGCTACTATTACAATAACTACTACTGCTACTATAACTACTACTGCAACTACTACTTCTACTGCTTCTCCGACTACTACTACTTCTACTAATAGTACGACTACTTCAACTAACACTTCTGCTACTTTTGCGACTACTGTTGCTTCTACAGCTACTACTCCTACTATTTCTACTACTACTACAACTACTGCAACTATAGCTGCTATTGTAGTAGTATAAGTAGTAGTAGTTGCAATAGTAGCAGTAGTAGTGACGATAGTGGTAGTAGAAGTAGTATAGGTAGTAGCAGTAGTAACAGTTGTAGCGGTAGTAATAGTAGTACCAGTAGTAGTAGTAGCAAAAAAGTAGAAAAAGCAATACGAGTAGTATTTGTAGTAATAGTAGTTGTAAAAGTAGTAGTAGTAGCTGTAGCAGTAATAGTACTAGGAGCAGAAGTAGTGGTAGTAGTAGTGGCTGATGTACTAGAAGTAGTAGTATAGTTAGTAGCAAAATAGTAGTACTAGCAAAAGCAGTAGTAGTAATAGTAGTAGTAGTAGTCGTAGTTGTCGTAGTAGTAGCAATAGTAGTAGTAGTAGCAATAGAAGTAGTAGTAGTTGTTATAGCAGCAGTAGCAGCAATAGTAGTAGCATAAGTAGTACTAGTTGCAGCAGTAGTTGTTGTAACAGTAGTAGTAGTAGTAGTAGTAATAGTAATAGTAGTGGTATTCATAGTAGTCATAGTTGTCATAGTAGTCGTAGCAGCAGTAGAAGTAGCAGCAGTGGTAGTAATAGTAGTTGTAGTAGTTAATGCAACAATATTAGAAGTAGTTGTAGCAGTATTTGTAGAAGTAGTGCTAGGAGTAGCAGTATGTGTTGTTGTGGTAGCCGTCGTAGTAGTCGTGGTCATGGAAGTTGTAGTAGTGGTAGCAGTTGTAGTAGTGGTCTTAGTAGAAGTAGTAGTATTAGTAGCAGAAGTAGTAACAATAGTCACAGTGGTCGTAGTAGTAGTATTAGTAGCTACAATAGTTCTCGTAGTAGTAGTAGGGGTAGGAGAAGTAGAGTAGTAGCGGCAGCAACAGTTGTAGTTGTAGTAATAGTCCTAGCAATAGTAGTTTTAGTTGTAGTAGTAGGAGTAGTAGCAGTAGCAATAGTAGTAGGAGAGGTAGTAGTCAATAGCAGCAATAGTAGTATTAGTAATAGTAGTTATAGTAGTGACAGTAGTATAAGTAATAGCACTAGTAGTAGTATCAGTAGAAGTAGTAGTAGCAGTAAGAGCTGTAGTAGTAGTTGTATTGGTAGTAGTAGTAGTGGTAGTAATTGTAGTGGTAGTTGTAGTTGTAGGAGTAGTAGTGGTAGCAGGAGCGGTAGTAGTGGTAATAGTAGTACTAGCGGTAGTAGGAATAGTGGTAGTAATAGTAGTAGTAGTTGCTATAGGAGCAGAAGCAGTAGTAGCAGAAGTTGCATTAGTAGTAGCAATAGAAGTAGTAGTAGCAACAGTAGTAGTAGTGGCAATAGTTGTTGTAGTGGTAGTAGCAGTAGTAGTTGTTGTTGTCGTAGTAGTAGCAATAGTAGTAGAATGTGTAGAAGTAACAGTAGTAGTAGTACTAGTCTTAGTAGTAATACTTGTAGTAGCAGTTATAGTAGTAGTAGTATTAGCAGAAGTATTAGTAATAGTAGTAGTAGTAGTAGTAGTAGCTGTAGTAGTAATAGTTGAAGTAGTAGTAGTAGTAATAATGGTACTTGTCGCGGTAGTAGCAGTAGAAGTAGTAGTAGTTCTAGTAGTACTAGTAGTAGTTGTAGTAGTTGTCGCAATAGTAATAATTGTAGTACTAATAATAGGAGGAGTAGTAGTAGGAGTAGGAGTAATTGTAGGAGTAGTAGTAGGAGTAGCAGTAGTAGTAGCAATAGTAGTTGTAGTATTCGTAGTAATAGTAGTTGTAGTGGGGTAGAAGTAGTAGTAGTAGTAGTAGTAGTAGGAGTAGTAGCAGTAGTAGTAGCAATAGTATATGTAGTTTTCGTAGTAATAGTCGTAGTACTAGTAGTAGCAGTAGTAGTAGTAGGAGTTATTGTAGTAGTAGCAGCAGCAGCAGTAGTCGTAGTTGTAATACCAATTGTAGTAGTAGTCATAGTTGTAGCAGTAATAGTAGCAGTAGTTGTACTACTACTACCACTACTACTAGTAGCAATTGTATTATTAATAACAATAGTCATAACGGTAGTATTAGTAGGAGTTGGGGCAAAAGGAGTAGTAGTAATAGAAGTTATAGCAGTAGTAGTAATAGTAGTACAAGTAGTAATAATAGGAGCAATAGTTGCAATAGTAGTAGTAGTAGGAAAAGTACTAGCAATAGTTGTAGTAGTAGTAGTAGTAATAGTACTAGTAGGAGTAGTAGCAATAGTAGCAGTAGAAGTAATAGCAAGAGCAGTAGTGGTAGTAGCCCGAGTAAAAGCAGCAGAAGTAGTAGTAGATGTAGTAATATCAGTAGCAGTAGTGGGAGTATCAGTGGTAGCAGCAGTAGTACTCGTAGTAGTAGTTGCAGTGGTAGGAGCTGTAGTAGTATTGGTACGACCAATAGTAGTAGTAGTAGTAATAGTCATAGCAGTAGCAGTTGTGGACTAGCAGTCATAGTAGTAGTTGTAGTAGTGATAACTGGAGTGGTAGTTACAATAGCAGTAGTAGCAGCAGTAGCAGTAGCAGTAGTAGCAATAGAAGTAGTAGTTGTTGTTGTAGTAAGGGAGGTAGTAGTAGTAGCAATAGCAGCAACAGTAGCAGTAGCAGTAGTCATAGTAGTAGTAGCTATAGTAGTACTATTAGCAGTAGGAGTCGTAGTAGTAGTAGTACTAGTAGTATTAGTAGTAGTAGCAGTAGGAAAGGTAGCAACAGCAGCAGCAGTAGGAGTAGTAGTAGTAGGAGAAGAAGAAGTAGTAGTAGTAGCAGACGTAGTAGTATTAGTATTACTAGTAGTAGTAGTAGTAGTAGTTGATGTAGTAGTAGTAGTAGTAGTAGTCGTACTAGTAGTAGTAGCAATAGAAGCATTAGTAGTAGTAGTAGCAAGAGTCAGTAGTCGTAGCAGCTGTAGTAGTAATTGCAATAGCAACAGAAGTGGTAGTTAAATGAATAGTAGTAGCAGCAGTAGTAGAAGTAAGAGTAGCAGTAGTAGTAGTAGTAGTAGTAATAGTAGGAGGAGTAGTAGTACTAGTATTGCGAGTAGCAGCAGCAACATTAGTAGTAGAAGCAGTAGTAATAGCAGTAGTAGCAATAGTGGCAGTAGTGGTTGTTGTTGTTGTAGTAATAGGAGTAGTAGTAGTAGTAGCAGTAGTAGCAATAGTGGTAGTAGTGGTTGTTGTTGTTGTAGTAGTAGGAGTAGTAGTAGTAGTTGCAGTAGTAGTGGTGGCAGTAGTAGTGGTTGCAGGAGCACTAGTGGCAGTAGTGTTAGTCATAGGAGTAGGTGTAGTAGTAGCGATAGTAGTAATAGTTGGAGCGATATTAGGAGGTGTAGTTACAGCTGAGGTCATAGTAGTGCAACTGCCGTACCTGTACGCGTAGCAGTAGTTGAAGTAGTTCGATAAGTAGTAGTAGTATTAGTAGAAGTAGAGGAAGTAGTAGTTACAGTAGCAGTAGTAGTAATAGTAGTTGGAGCATTAGTAGTCAGAGTAGTACTAGGAGGAGAAGTTGAAGTAGTAGTAGTAGTAGTCGGAGGAGAAGTAGTGGTAGTAGTTGTTGTTGTTGTTGTAGTAGTAGCAGTAGTTGTGCATTCATAGTTGAAGCAGTATTGTTAGTAGTAGGAATAGTAAAAGTAGTAGTAGTATTAATAGTAGTTGGAGAGTAGAAGTAGCATTATTAGTGGTAGTTGTAGCAGTAGTCGTAGCAGTGGTAGTCGTAGAAGTAGCAGCTACAATAGTAGCAGCAGTAGTAGTAATGGTAGTTGCAGCAATAGTAGTAAAAGTAGTACCAATAGTAGTAGTACCAGTAGTAGTAATAGTAGTAGTAGTAGCCTTAGTAGTATTACTAGGAGTAGTAGTAGTACCAGTAGTAGTATCAATAGTTGTAGTAGATGTAGTAGTTGTTGTAGTAGTAGAATTAGTAGTAGTAGTTATAGTAGCTGTAGTAGCAGTAGTATAAATTGTGATCGTATTAGTGGTAGTTGTAGTAGGAATAGTAGTAGTTGTTGTTGTAACAGTAGTAGTAGTGGCAGTATTAGCCATAGTCACTGTAGTAGTAGTTTTAGTAGTTGTTGTTGTAGTTGTGGCAGTTGCTGTAGTTGTAGTAGTTGCTGTAGTAGTAGTTGTAGTAAAAGTAGCAGTTGCAATAGTAGTAGTAGTAGCAGTAGCAAAATTACTAGCTGTAGTAGTTGTAGTAGTAGTAGTAGGAAAAGTAGTAGCAGTATTAGTTGCGGTAGCAGTAGTTGTAATAGTAGTAGTTGTAATCGTAGCATTTGTAGCGGTAGCAATGGTAGTAGTGGTAGTAGTAGTAGCAGTAGTTGTTGTATTAGTAGCTTTCGTAGTTGGGGTAGTACAAGTAGCACTAGTAGTAGCAGTACCAATAGTTGTAGTAGTAGACGTTGTTTTAGTTGTTGTAGTAGTAGTAGTAGTAGCCGTTATAGTAGTAGCAGTAGTCCTCATAGTAGTAGTTGCAGTAGTAGTGGTACTAGTAGTAGCAGCTGTACTAGTAGTAGAAGGAGAAGTAGTAGTAGTAGCAGTAGTAGCAGTAGTAGTGATAGCAGTAGCAGTGATAGCAGTAATAGTAGTAGCATTAGCTGTAGTAGTAGTAGAAGTAGTAGCTGTAGTAATAGTTGTGATAGTAGTTATAGTAGTAGCCCATAATAGTAGAAGTAGTAGTAGTAGTAGTCATAGTCGTAGTAGTAGTGGTAGTTGTAGTAGTTGCAGTAGTAGTTGTAGTAGCAGTAGTAGTAATACTAGTAGTAGCAGTAGTATTAGCAGCAACAGTAGCATTAGTCAAAGTAGCAGTAGAAAAAGCATCAACAACAATACTAGTAAGAGAAGTAGTTGTTGTTGCAGTAGTTGTAGCAGCAGTGGTAGTAGTATTAGTTGTAGCTGCTGTAATTTTAGTTGTCATAGCAGTAGTTGAAGTAGTTGCAGTAGTTGTAGTTGTAGTAGTGGAAATTGTTGTAGTGGTTGCAGTTATAGCAGCAACTGCAACAGTAGCAACAGAAGTAGAAGTAGTAGTAATAGTAATAGTGGCAGTAGTATTAGTTCTAGGAGCACTAGTGGTAGTAGTATTAGCAGTAGTAGTAGGTGTAGTAGTAGAAATAGTAGTAGTGGTTGGAGCAATATTAGGAGTGGTTGAAGCAAAGGTCATAATAGAGCAGTTGCAGTACTTATATGGGTAGGAGTAGTCGAAGTAGTTCAAGGAGTAGTAGTAGTAGTATTAGTAGAAGTAGCGGTAGTAGTAGTGACAGTAAAAGTATTAGAAGAAGTAATTGGAGCATTAGTATTCGGAGTAGTACCAGAAGGGGGAGAAGTTGAAGTAGCAGTAGCAGTAGTAGCAGCAGTAGTAGTAAAGTTGTCGAAGCAGTAGTTGTTGTAGTAGTAGTAGTGTATTCGTAGTTGAAGTAGTACTAGTAGTTGTAGAAATACTAAATGTAGTAGTAGTATTAGTATTAGTAGTAGTGGGAGGAGTAGGAGTAGCATTATTAGTGGCATTTGTAGCAGTAGTAGTCGTAGTAGTAGTCATAGAAGTGGCAACAATAGCAGTAGCAATAGTAGTAGTTGTGGTAGTTGTAGTAGTAGTAGAATAGCAGTAGTAGCAGTAGTAGTAATAGTAGCAGCAGCAACTTTACTAGTATTAGTAGGAGTATGAGTAGAACCAGTAGTAGTAGCAATTGTTGTAGTAGCTGTAGTAGTTGTTGTAGTACTAGAATTAGCAGAAGTAGTAGTTGGATAAGTGGTAATAGTAACAGTAGTAGTAGTAGGAGTAGCAGTAGTAGAATTGTGGTAGTATTAGTAGGAGTTGCAGCAGTTGTAGTGGTAGTAGTCGTAGTAGTAGTAGCTGTAGTAGCAGTTGCCGCAGTAGCAGCAGCAGTAGTAGCAGAAGTTGTTCTAGTAGTAGTAGTAGTAGTAGTAGCAGTTGTAGTAGTAGTAGCAGCAGTAGTATCAGCAGTCCCGGTAATAATAGTAGCAGTAGTCCTAGAAGTAGAAGTAGCAGTAGTAGTAATAGTAGTAATAGCAGTAGCAGTCGTAGTTGTAACAGTAGCAGTAGTAGTAGCAATAGTAGTCGCAACAGCAGTAGTAGTAGTGATAGTAGGTGTAGTAATAGCATGTAGTAGTGGAATTAGTAGTAGGAGCAGTCGTAGTTTTAGTAGTAGTTGTAGTTGTAGTAGTTGTTGTTGTAATAGTAGCAGTAGTACTTGTAGTAGCAGTAGAAGTAGTAGTAGTAGTAGTAGTATTAGTTGTAGTATTAAGAGTAGTAGCAGTAGTATTAGTAGCAACAGTATCATCAAGCAGAGTAGATCAGGTGGAGTAGCAGTTGCAGTAGTACCAATAGTAATACTAGTAAGCGATGTAGCTGTAGTACCAGTAGTAGTAGCAGTAGTAATAATGGTATTAGTTGTACCTGTTGCAATTTTAGTTGTCGTAGCAGTAGTAGAATTAGTTGCAGAAGTTGTATCAGTAGTAGCAGCAATTATTATAGTGGTAGCTGTTATGGCAGCAACTGCAACAGTAGTAGTAGTGTAGTAGTAGTAATAGTAGTAATAGTAGTTATAGTAACAGTAGTAGCTGCAGTAGCAACGGCAATAACAACAGTAGTAGTAGTGTAGTAGTGGTAGTTGTTGTAATAGTAGCTGTAGCAGCGGTAGTGGTATTTGGTAGCAGCAGCAGTTGTAGTAGTATCAGCAACAGGAGCAGAAATAGTAGTAGCAAAAGAAGTAGAAATCGGTGGTGGTAGTACTAGCAATAGTAGTAGTAGTAATAGTTGTTGTTGTTGTTGTAGTAGTCGTAGTACTAGTTGTAATAGTAGAAGTTGTAGTAGTAATAGTAGCAGAAGTTCCAGTAGTAGCAGCAGCAGTAGTAATAACAATAGTTTTACTAGTTCTAGCAGTTGTAACAGTTGTAGCAGCAGCAAAAATAGTTGTAGTAGTAATAGAAGTAGCAGTAGTAGTAGTATTATTATTATTAGCAGTAGTAGTAGTACTAGTAGCTGTAGTAGTAGTAGTCGTAGCAATAGTAGTAGTGGTAGGAGTAGTAGCAGTAGTAAGATTGATAGATGTAGTAGTAACAGTAGTAGCAGTCACAACAATGGTAGCAGTAGTAGCCATAATTGCAAAAGTAGTAGTAGCCATCGTAGTATCGTTAGATGTAATAGTAGTAGAAGTAGTTGTAGTAATAGTAATAGCAGTAGCAGCAGTAGTAGTAGTAACTATAGTAAAAGTAGTAGTTGTAATACTAGTAGTAGAAGTAGTAGTAATAGCAGTAGTAGTATTAGTAGGAATTACAGTAGTTGTCGTAGAAGAAGTAGCAGTAGTAATAGAAGTAGCCAAACAAGTGGTAGTAGTAGTAGCATTAGTAGTAGTAGTACTAGCAGTAGTAGTAGTAGTAATAGCAGTAGCTGTAGAAGCAAAAGTAGTAGTAGTAGTAGTAGTAGTAGTAGTAGTCGTTGGAGTAATAGCAGTCGTTGCAGTAGAAGCAATAGTAGCAGTAGTAGTAGCAGTAGTAATAGTAGTAGCTATAGCAGGAACAGTAGTAGCAGTAGCAGTAGTACTAGTAATAATACTTGCCGTATTAGCAATAGTAACCATAGTAGTAGTAGTAGTAGCAGTTGTAGCTGTGGCAACCATAGTAGTAGTAGGAGCACTAGTGCTTGCGGTTGTTGTAGCAGTAGTAGTAGTGGTGGTGGTAGTAGTAGTAGTAGGAGTAGTAATTACTATAGTAATTGAAGTAGTATTAACAATATTAGTAGTATTAGGAGAAGTAGTTGTGATACCAATAACCGTAAGAGTAGTAGCAGTAGATGTAGTAGTAGAATTAGTAGTAGCAGTAGCAGTTGCAGTATCAGTAGTTGTAGTGGTAGTAGTAGCAATAGTAGTAATAGTAGTAGTAGTAGAATTAGTAGTAGTAGTAGTAGTAGTAGTAGCAGAGGAAGAAGAATAAGTAGCTTTGGTAGCCGCAATAGTAGTAGTAGTAGTAGTAGAAGTAGTAGTAGTAGTAATAAAGGTAGTAGTAGAAGTTGCAGTAGTAGTACTAGTAGTTGCAGAAGTTGTAGTAGTAGCAGTCGCAGTAGTAGTAGTTGTACTAGTAGTAGCCTTAGTAGTAGTAGTAGTAGTAGCAGCAATAGTAGTCGTAGTAGTAGTCACTGTCGTAGTAGGAGTAATAGTAGCAGTGGTATTATTGGTAGTAGCTGCTGCAGTTGTAGGAGCAATAGTAGCCATACTAGTAGTAGTAGTTGTTGTAGTAGTAGTAGTGGTAGTAGTAGTAGTAGTAGAAGTTGTAGTAGTAGTGGTGGTAGTAGTAGTAGCAGTAGTAGTAATAGCAGCAGCAGCAGCAGTAACAATAGTAGTACTAGTGTGAGTAGGAGTTGGAGTACTAGTTTGAGTAGTATTAGTTGGAGTAGCGGAAGCAAAAGTCGTAGTAGGATTAGTAGTAGTAGCAATTATAGAAGTAGTAGTACCGGAAATTGTGGCAGTAGAAGCAGCAGTAGTAGTAGTGGTGCTGGTGGTAGAAGTAGTTGCAGTAGTAGTATCGGTAGTAACAGTAGTAACAGTAGTAGTAGTGGTAGTGGTAGTAATAGTAGTAGCAATAGTAGCAGTAATATTAGTGGTTTTTGTAGTTGAGGAAGTAGTATTAGTATTGGTAGTAGCAGCAGCAGTAGTAGTAGTAGTAGTAGTAATAGGAGAACAAGTAGTAGTAGCAGTAGCAGTAATAGTAATAGCAAAAGCTGTTGTAGTTATAGTAGTAGCAGTAGCAGTAGCAATTGTAGTAGCTGCAATACTTCTAGAAGTAGTGGTTGCTATAGTAATTATAGCAAGAATGGTATCATTAATAGTAGTTGGAAGAAAAGTAGTAGTAGTAGCTATAGCAGCAGCAGCAACAGTAGTAATAGTAGTAGTGGCATTAATAGCAGTAGTAGCAATGGCAATTGCTACTGCAACTTCTACTGCTACTACTACTACTATTACTACTGCGACTTGTACTGCTGCTACTGCTACAAATGCTACGATTTCAATTGCTACTATTACTTCAAATTCTATGGCTACTACTATTATTCCTACTACTACTGCTAGGACTGCTGCTATGACGACTACTGTTGCTACGAGTGCCGCTACAACATCTACTACTACTATAACAACTACTACCACTACTACTATGACTACTACTACTACTACTACTGCTACAACTACTACTCCTACTACTACTAGAATGGCTACTACTACTGCCACTGCTACTTTTACTAATGCGACTACAACTGCTATTACTACTATAACTACTGCTGCTACTGCCACTCTACAACTGCTACTACTATTACTACTAGTACAACGATGACTGCTACTAATACAACTGCTACTACTTCTGCTACTACTACTACTACTACAACTACTGCTACGACTACAACTACTAATTACTACTACTACTATTGCTACTACTAGTGCTAGTGCTACTACTACTACTACTGATACTGCTCCTATTAATACTAACTACTACTACTACTACTTCGACTGCTGCTCCTGCTGCTACTACGACAACTTCTACCACAACTGCTATGTCTGCTACTACTGCCACTACTACTACTACTACCACTACTACTCTAACTACTGCTACTAATACAACCGCTGCTGCTAGTACAACTGCTACTACTATTGATGCTACTACTATTACTACTACTAGTACTAGTCCTACTACTACTAATGCTAAAGTTGCTTCCACAACTACTACTACTAGTACTACTCTACTACTTTTTCTACTACCAGCTAATGCTACTACTATTACTACTGCTGCTAGTACCACTGCTATTGCTACTACCGCTACTACTGCTCATACTACTACTACTACAAATGCTTCTACTGCAACTACTACTACTACTGTTGCTGCTACTACAACTATAATTACTACTGCTGCTACAACTACAACTACAACTACTACTCCTGTTACTACTAATACTACTACTTTAACTAATACTACTACTACTACTACTACTAACATTGCTGCTACTACTACAGCTGCTACAATCATTACTACTACTTCCCCTAGTTATACTACTTTTGCAACTACTACTACTACAGCTACCACTAGTTCGACAACTACTACTACTACTGTTACTATGACAACTACTACTGTCGCTACTATTACTACTACTACTACTACTACTACTACTACTACAAGAATCAACAACAACTACTACTACTACAACTACTAGTAAAACTACTATTGCTACTATAAATACTACTACTAGTAACACTAGTTCTACTCCTCTTGCAGCTGCTACTGCAAGTACTACAACTACTACTGCTACTACTGCTTCTTCTACTACTACTACTACTACTACTTCTTCTTCTTCTTCTTCTTCTACTACTACTACTATTATTACTACTACTACTACTACCACTACTACTTCAACTACTAGCAATACTACTCATAATACTACCACTTCTACTATTGCTACGACTGCTACTATTACTACTACTGCTAATACTGCTGCCACTACTACTACTACTAGTACTGCTACTACTAATACTACTGCAACTGTTGCAACTGCAACAACAACTACTACTTCTGCTACTACTGCTGCTACTGATAGTACTCCTACTACTACTACCCCTGCTACTACGACTGCTATGACTACTACTTCTGCTATTATTACTAATGCTACTCTGATAAATACTACTGCTCTACTACAACTACTGCTATAACTAGTATTGCTACCACTATCGCTACAACTATGATTGCTAAAACTACTCCTATTACAACTACCACAACTACTACTACTATTGCGACTACAACTACTGCCACAACTATAGCTACTTCTACTTTGACTAGCACAACTACTACTATTATGACTACTATTGCTACTACTTCTGCTACTACTTCTACTGCTACTATTAGTGCAACAAGTACAACTGCTACTGCCGCTACTATAGCTATTGCTACTACTATGAGTACTACAATCGCTAATACTACTACTTATGCTAAAACTGCTACTACAACTAGTACTCTTACTATTCCTGCGTCTACTATTACTACTACTACGACAACTGCTTCTGCAGCTACCACTGCTACTACTACTACAATTACAACTGCAATAACTACTATTGCTACTGCTACTACTATTACTACTACTACGGCTGTTGTTGTTGCTACTGGTGCTACTACTGGTGCTATTACTAGTACTACTATTTCTACTTTCACTTCCACTACTACTTTTATCGCTGCTACTACTATTACTACAACTATGACTACTTCTCCAACTACTACTACTGCTAGTACTACAACTACTGCTAATACACTACTACTGCTTCTACTACAACTAATACTACTACTATCACTACTACTTTTGCAACAACTATTACTGGTAATACTACTGCTACTACTTCCACCACCACCACTACTACTACTTCTACCACTACTAAAACTTCTACTACCTCTACTACTCCTGCTACCGCTACTGCTGCTACTTCTCGTACTACTACTACAGCAACTAATACTGCTTCTACTACTCCTTCTACTATTGCAACTATTACTACAACTGCTACTTCTGCTACTACTGCTGCTGCTGCTGCTACTGCTACTACTACTACTGATACAGTAGCAACTATTGGAACTACAACTACTCCTACTACTACAAAAACTACTACTACTACTACTAATCCAAAAACTACTATTGCTACGAATACTACAACAACTACTACTGCTACTACTACAACTACCACTGCTACCATTGCTACAAATGTTACTACTGCTACTGCGACTGCAACTCTTACTACTAGTACTACTAATACTACTAATACTACTATTACGACTACTTCCACTACTACTACTACTGCTACTATTAATACGACTACTATTTGTAATACCACTGCTGGTGCTTCTACTACTGCTTTTGCTACTACTTTTTCTATGACTACTACTGCTGCTTCTGCTACTATTACTGCTACAACTGCTAATACTACTACTACTACTTCTACATCTACTATTGCTACTGCATCTATTGCTACTACTACTATTACAAATACTAATACTACTACAGCAACTACTACTACTGCTACTTCTACTGCTACTGTTTCTATAACCACTACTAGTACTACTACTTTTACTTTTATTGCTACTACTATTACTCCTCCTAGTAGTACTACTATTGCTACTGCTACTCCTACTACAACTACTGTTACTACTACTACTATTTTTGCTACAATGACATCTACTACTACTATTTCGATAACTACTACTGGTACTGCTGCAACTAGTTCTGCTACAACTACTACTTCTACTACTTCTACTACTGCCACTACAACTACTACTACAACTAGTACTAGTCCTATTACTGCTACTACTTCCACTACTATTGCTAATATGACCCCCCCTACTTCTGCTACAATTGTAACCAATACTGATACTACTACTGTCACTACTACCTCTAGCTCTACTGCTACATATGCTACTACTACTACTTCTACTACGACTTCCGTTACTACTGCTACTACTACTTGTACAACTCCTGCTACTACTGCTACTTCTGCTACTACTATTCTGCTACCTTTACTACTGCTATAGCTACTACTACTAGTGCGACAATTAATATGACTACTGCAACAGCTAACCTCTACTTCTACGACTACTACTACTTATACTACTACTACAACAAATCATACAACTACTACTTCGACTACTACTACTACTACTACTACTACCACTGCTACTAATGCTACTGCCGCTACTGCTACTACTACAACTACAACTACTACTACCACTACTATCACTACTGCTGCTACGACTACTACTGCTGCTGCTGCTACTACTGTTACTACTACTACTACCACTACTGCTATAACTGCTGCAACTATGACTACTACTACTGCTACTATAACTTCCACAACTACTACTACTATTACTAAAAATACTAAGACTTTTGCTACTGCTTCTACTACAATAACTATTACTATTGCTACAACTGCTGCTATAGCTACTACTACTACTACTACTACTACTACTACTACTACTACTACTACTACTACTACTACTACTACTACTACTACTACTACAATGACTTTTGCTAGTTCTGCTACTACTTCGGCTACTACAACAACAACTACTACTACTACCGCTACTAATACTACTATTGCTACAACTACAATTGCTACCACTACACCTATTAGTACTACCACTACTGCTGCTACTATTGCTACTATTACTATTGCTTCTACTATAGCTACTTCTGCTTCGACTACCACTACAACCACTACTATGCATAGTATTGCTACTACGACTACTACAACTACTACTGCTTCAACTACTGCGACTATAGCAACCACTACTACTACGACTACAACTACTGCTAATATTGCCACTACTGCCACAACTGCTACGAAACTAGTACTATTACTATTACTGCTACTACAACTTCTACTGCTATTGTGATTGTTGCTACAGCTACTACTGTTGCTACTCTATCTACTACTACTATCGCTACAACTACTACTGCAGCTGCTACTGCTATTGCCACTTATATTACCACTACAACTACTACAAATACTGCTACTGGTGCAACGACCGCTACTATTACTACTATTACTACTACTGCTACTGCCACTACTGCTAGTACTATTACTACCACTAAGAGTACTTCTACTACTACAGTTGCTACAACAACAACAACTACACTACAAATGCTTCTACTGCAATGACTACTACTTCTACCACTACGACTTTTGCTACTACTACTTTTGCTAATACTACTGCTACTACTTCCACCATTACTACTACTACTACAACAAATGTAGCTACTGCTGCCGCTACTGCTGCTGCTATTACTACTACTACTTCTTCGGCTACTTCTACATCTACTACTAGTACTACTACTTCTACTACTATTACTACTCTTGTTACTACTAGTACGACTACTACTACTACTACTACTACTACTACTACTAATTCTCATACAACTGCTACTACTCCTACTGCTATTGCTACTACTATTATTATAGCTACTGCTACTACTACTGCTCCTAATAGTAGCTACTAATTCTATTCCTACTACTACTACTACAACTACTACTGTTACATCTGCTACTACTACTACTACTACCACCACCACCACCACCACTACTACTACTACTACTGCTACTACTACTACTAATACTAGTACTCATGATACTACAACTTCTACTACTTCTACAACTACTATAATTACTATAACTACATCTACTACACATACTATGTCTACCACTAGTACTAGTACTAGTACTACTACTGATACAGTTGCAACTATTGCAACTGTAACTACTACTACTACAACAACTTCTGCTACTACTGCTGCTACTGCTAGTAAGACTACTATTACTGCTGCTGCTAGTACCACTGCCATGACTAATACTTCTGCTCGTACTACTATTACTACTACTACTACTAATAGTACTACTTCTACAACTACTATTAGTACTGCTGCTATTGTTGCTGCTACTACTGCTGCTACTACTACTATGACTACTACTACTACCCCTGCCGCAACTACTACAACTACTGCTACTATTGTCGCTACTACTTCTACTATTATAATTACTACTACTATTGCTATTACTACTGCTTCTATGACAACTGCCACGATAACAACTTTTCCTACTACTATTACAATTGCTTCAACTTCTCCTACTATTACTACTACTTCTTGGACTAATACTACTGTTGTGACTACAACTACTGCTACTACTAGTATTATTACTACTACTATTACTACTGATATTACTAGTAGTACTTAGCTCTTTTACAACTATTAATGCTACTGCAGCTACGATTGCTACTACTACTACTACTGCTATTACGGCTACTGTTGCAACTACTTCTACCACTACTACAATGGCTGCTACTGCTACTATTGCTACTACTTCTACTACTACAACTACTACTACTACTTCTACTATTTCTACTATTACTACTAAAACAACAAAAACAATAATAGTAACTACCACTAAAATGACAACTACTACTGCTAATAGTAACACTACAATTAATACTACTACAACTACTACTAATACTACTACTACTACTATAACTTCTGCTACTAATACTATTAGTACTACAAATACAACTACTACCACTACTACTTCTGCTATTACGATGACAACTACTGCTGCTACTACTATTGCTACCACTACAATGGCTACTACATCTATTACTACTCCAACTATTACTATTACAGTTGCTATTGCCGCTACTGTACTATTACTACTACTACCACTACTACTCCAAGCACTGTTACTACTACAACTACTATGACTACTACTACTGCTGTTACAACAATAACAACAACTACTACGACTACTACTACTCGTCCAACTACTACTATTGCTACTACTGGTACTATTATGGCTACTATTATTGCTACAACTGCAATTGCCACTACTACTATGGCTATGAGTGCAGCTGCGCCTTCTACTAGTGCAACAACTACAACTGCTACTACTACTACTACTACTACTATTACTACTACTAATGTGGCTACTACTACTACTACTACTACCACTACTGTTACTACTATTGCTGTTGCTTCTACTACTTCTACTACTATTGCAACTACTTCTACTATTACCACTACTGTTATTACTATTGCTCCTGCTTCTACAACTGCTACTACTATTGCTACTACTACTAGTACAACTACTCCTACTACTACTACCACCACCACCATTCTACTACTTCTGCTACTAGTACTACTGCTATGACTAGTACTACTACTACTATTATTGTTACTGCTACTGCTAAGACTACTGCTACTACTACTAACTACTACTATTATTACTGCTACTACTGTGACTACAACAACTATTACTACTACAACTACTACTACTTCTACTACTGCTACTGCTACTACTGCTGCTGCTACTACTACTACTTCTACTACTACTACTAGTACTGCTACTACTACTAACTACTATTGTTGCTATTGCTACTACTGCTACTGCTACAACTATTGCTACTACAACTACTACTACTTCTACTACTACTACTACTACTACCACCACCACCATTCTACTGCTTCTGCTACTAGTACTACTGCTGTGGCTAGTACTACTACTACTGCTACTACTTCTAATACTACTATTATTGCTACTTACTAATGCTAAGACTACTACTACTACTACTAACTACTACTATTATTACTGCTACTACTATGACTGCTACAACTATTACTACTGCAACTACTACTACTTCTACTACTGCTAGTGCTACTACTGCTGCTGCTACTAGTACTACTTCTACTACTACTACTAGTACTGCTACTACTACTAACTACTATTGTTGCTATTACTACTACTGCTACTACTACAACTATTGCTACTACAACTACTACTACTTCTACTACTACTACTACTACTACTACTACTACTAATACTACTGCCACTACTATTGCTATAACTACTACTGCTACAACAGCGACTACTACCACTACTACTACTATAACTACTACTGCTGCTGCTACTACTTCTACAACAACTGCTGCTAATACTACTACTAGTACTATTAATACTACCACTACTACTACTACAACTATTGTTGCTATTTCTGCTGCAACAACAAGTACTAATACTATAACTACTACTATTATTGCTACTACAACTACAACTTCTACTACTATTGCTATCGCCAATACTTCCACTTCTCATACTACTACTAATTTTGCTACACTTGCTACTTCTACTACTACTACTGCTACAATTACAGCTATTGCTATAACTACTACTATGTCTACTACTACTTTTGTTACTACTATTACTATCACTCCTGCTAGTATAACAACAACTACTGTTGCTACTGCTACTACTACTATTACTACTACTATTACTACTACTACTACTATTGCTACCACTACTTCAACAAGCACTATCGCTGCTTCTGCAACTAATGCCACTACTACTGCTGCTACTATTAGTACTACAACTACCACTATTGCTACTGCCGCAATTGCTGCAATGGCTACTACTGCTACAGCTACTATAGCTTCCACTACTACTAATACTGCTACTACTAAGACTAATACTACTGCTATTGCAACTGCAGCAAAAACTATTACTATTGCTACTATTGCTGCTACTGCTACTGCTACTACTACTACTACCACCACCACTGCTACCACTACAACCACCTCTACTAGTTCTGCTACTACTATGACTACTACAAATACTACTACTGCTACAACTACAATTGCAAACACTACTCCTATTACTACTGCCACAATAACTACTACTATTGCTACTACTACTGCTGCTACAACTAAAGGTACTTCTACTTTGACTACCACTACTACCACTACTATGACTACTACTGCTACTACTGCTACTATAGTGACTGCCACTACTATGACTACTATAATAGCTTATACTACTACTATGGCTAAAACTGCTACTACAACTAGTACTCTTACTATTACTACCACTACTACTTCTGCTACTGCCACTACTACTATTACTACTACTACTAAGGCTACTACTACTTATATTAATTCTGTAGCTTGCACCGCTCCTGCGTACTACAAGACTACTACGCCAACTACTGCCTACTCTACTACTACTATTTACTACAACTATTACTACTACTATACTACTACTACTACTACTACTATTGCTACTGGTGCAACTGCTATAACTATTACTACTACTACTATTACTACTATTACATCCACTACTTCTACTATTACTGCTACTACTATTACTACAACTATGACTACTTCTCCTACTACTACTATTGCTACCACTACAACTACTGCTACTACACTGCTACTTTTGTAACAACCATTACAACTAATACTACTGCTACTACTACTACTACTTCCACTAATTCTGCTGCTACTACCGCTGCTACTACTATAGCTACTGCTTCGGTTGCTAATGCTATTACTACTGCTACTGTTGCTACTATTTTAACTACTACTACTACTACTACTTCTATATCTACTTCCACTTCTATTACTACTACTACCACAGCTACAACTATTACTATTGCTGCTACTACTAGTACTACTACTAGAACTAGAACTACTACTACTACTTCTACTACTACTATTAATTTTGCCACAATAATAGCTACTACTACTTCTCCAACTACTACTACTACTACTACTACTACTACTACTATAGCTACTACTAGAACTAGAACTACTATTACTATTACTATTACTACTCCTGCTGCTACTGCTACTGCTGCTGCTATTACTCCTACTTCTACTACTACTACTGCTGCTGCTACTACTACTACTGCTACTACTTCTACTACTATGGCTAATACTGCTACTGCTACTATTATTATGGCTACCGCTACTACTAATAATCTAAATGCTGCTGCAATTACTACTTCAATTACTACTACTACTACTACTCCTGCTCTGACATCTACTGCTACTATCACTACTACTGTTAGTACTACTACTATTACTACTATGGCTGCTACTACTGCTACCACTACTACTTCAATAATAACTAACTACTACTAATACTGCTACTGCTACTACTATTACTATAGCTACTAGTACTACTATCACTAATACTGCTACTACTGCTATCACTATTACTAGTGCAACTATTGATACTGCTACAACTATTGTAATTGCAACTGTTACTACTGCTACTGCTACTGCTGTTATTAATCCGAATACTGCTACTGCTACTAACACTACCACTACTACTGCTATTAATCCAAATATGCTACTACTACTAATGCTGCTACTATTACTATAACTATAAATCTTACTACTACTTCTACTACTACTATTGCTACTACTACTACTCTAACTCCTACTATGACAACTGTGACTACTAATACTACTAGAACTACTACTACTACACAACTTAGAACAATAACTACTACTACTAGTAGTAGTACTAGTACTAGTAGTAATAATAGCAATAGCCTTAGTAGCCATAGTAGCAGTAGAAGTTGTAGTAGGAGTCATAGTACAAGTAGTAGTATTAGTAGCGGGAGTAGCGGGAGTAGCAATAGCAGTTGCAGCAATAGTAACAATAGTCATAGTAGTATTAGTAGTAATTGTAGTATCAAAAGTAGTAGTAGTAGTAGAAGTACTAGTTATAGCAGTAATAGTTGCAGTATCAATAGTCGTTGTACTAATAGTAGTAGTGATGGTGGTAGCAGTAATAGTAGTAGAAGTAGTAGTAGTTGTAGTCATAGTAGTAGTAGCCGAAGTTACAATCGTAGTAGTTGTATTCGTAGTAGCAATAGTAACAGTAGCTATAGTAGCAGTAGTAGCAGTAATAGCAGTAGTAGTAGAAGTAGCAATAGAAGTTGTAGTAGAATCAATTGAGACAGTAGTAGTCATAGTAGTAGTAGTTATATTAGTAGTAGTAGTCATAGAGGTAGTTGTAGTAGATGCAGTAGTAGTAGTAGTAGTACCAATTGTACTTGTAGTAATAGTAGTAGTAATACCTATAGTAGTAATAGCAATTGTAGAAGCAACAGTCTCTTTAGTAGCTATAGTCATAGTAGTAGAAGTAGTGGCAGTAGTAGCAGTAGTAGTAGTTGTAGCAGTAGCAGCAGTAGTGGTTGTAGTTGTACTAGTAGTTGTTGTTGTTGTTATTATTGTCGTAGTTGAAGTAATAGTAGTAGCAGTAGTAGTAGTGGAGTAGTAGTAGTAGTGGTACTTGCAGTAGTAGTAGTAGCTATAACAGTGGTACTAGTAGTTGTAGTAGGGGAAGTATTAGTAGTAGCAATAGCAATAGTAGTAGTAGCTATAACAGTAGCAGTAGTGGTAGTAGTAGCGAAAGTACTAGTAGTAGTAGTAGCAATAGTAGTAGTAGTAGCAGTAGCAATAGTCATAGCAGTAGAAGGAGAATTAGTAGTAGTAGTAGTTGTTGTTGTGTATAGTCATAGTCGTAGTACATAATCGTTGTAGTGGAGTAGGAGGAGTAGTAGTAGTATTAGTAGTGAGTAGTAGTAGTAGTAGGTAACAGAAAGCTAGCAGCAGTGGTTGGGCTAGTACTAGTATTAGCGTTCGTAGTAGTAGGAGTATGTATTCGTAGTAGTAGTTCGTAGTACAAGTCCTTGTAGCAGTAGTACTAGAAGTATTAGTCGTTGTAGTATGTATAGTTGTAGTAGATAGTAGTAGTATAGTAGTCGTAGTAGTAGTATTAATATTAGAGAAAGAGTCGTTTAGTATTAGTCAGTTCGAGTAACAATCAGTAGCAGTAGTCGCAGTCGTTATTGTAGTTGGTGGAGCAGAGAGTAGTATAGGGATTACTTGTAGAGTGGAGCACAGCAGCAGCAACAACAATATTAGTAGTACCAACAGTAGTAGTAGCAGTAGCTGTCGTAATAGGTGTGGCAATAGTAGTAGTAGTACTAGTAGCAAGGTCAGCAATAGTAGTAGTTGTAGGAATAGTAGTAGTAGCAATTATAGCGGTTGTAGCAACATAAGTAGTAGTTGTAGAAGTAGGAGGAGTAGTAGTAGCAGTTGTAGTAATAGTGGTCGTACTTGTAGTAGTAGTCGAAGAAGTAGTGGTAGTAGTATGAGTAGTAATAGTTGTAGTGGTAGTAGTAGAAGTAGTAATAGTTATAGTAGTAGTACTACCATTAATAGTAGTTGTTGTTGTAGTAGTAGTAGTAGTAATAGTAGTAGTAGTAGTAGTAATAGTAGTAGTAGTAGTAGTAGTAGTAGTAGTAGTAGTAGCAATAGTAGTAGTTGTAGTAGCAATAGTAGTAGTAGCAGTAGTAGTGGTAGCAATAGTCTTAGAAGTAGCGGTATTAGCAGTGGTAAATATAGTATTTGTAGTAGCAGCCTTAACAGTAGTAGTAAAAGTATAAGTAGAAGTAGAAGTAGTTGTGGTAGTAGCAGTCATAGTAGTAGTAGTTGTAGTAGTAGTAGCAGTATTAGGAGTAGTAACAGAAAGAATAGTAGTAGTAGTGTTAATTATTTTAGTAGTTGTAGTTGTAGTAGTAGTAATAGAATTAGTAGTAGCAATAGAAGTAGTAGTAGGAGAAATAGTAGCAGCAGCAGTAGCAGTAGTTGTTATAGTAGTATTAGTAGTAGTAGTAGTAGTAGTACAACTAGTAGTCACAATAGTAGTAGAAGCCATAGTCGTAGCAGTAGTACCAATAATTGGAGAAGTAGTAGTAATAGTAGTAGCAGTAGTAGCATGATTTGTAGGAGTAGCAGTTGTAGCTATTGTTGCAGTAGTAGTAGTTGTTATAGTTGCAGGACTAGTAGTCAGAATAGCCGTAGTAGTAGTGGCAATGTAGTAGTAGTATTTGTTGTAGGAGATGTAGCACTATTAATAATAGCAGTAATAGAAGTAGTATCAGAAATAGTAATATATGTAGTAGTGAAATCAATAGAAGCAGTAATAGCAATACTTGTAGTAGTTATAGAAGTAGTAGTAGTCGTAGCAGCAGCAGTTGTAGTAGCAGCAGTTGTAGCAGTAGTAGTAGTTCTAGAGGTAGTAATAGTGGTAGTTGTATCCATGGAAATGGTTGCAGAAGTAGTATCAGTAGTAGTAGTTGGAGTAGTAGTTGCAGCATCAACAGTAGTAGCAATAGTAGTAGTAGTAGTAGTAGCTATAGTAGTAGTAGCAATTGCAAAAGCAATAGTCGCATTAGTAGCTATAGTCATACTAATAGTAATGGTGGTGGTAGTAGTAGTAGTTGTAGTAGCAGTAGTAGTAGTACTAGTATGAGTAGTAGTAGTAGTAGATGTTGTTGTTTTTGTTGTTGTTGGAGTAATAGTAGTAGTAGATGTAGTTGTAATAATAGCAATAGTAGTAGTAGGAGCAGTAGTGGTCGTAGAAGCTATAGTAATAGCAGAAGTAGTAGTTATAGTAGTACCAGTAAAAGTAGTAGTAGTAGTAGTGGGAGTAGTAGTAGTTGTAGGAGTAGTAGTAGTGGGAGTTGCAGTGGCAGTAGTAGTAGTAGTAGTCGTAGTAGCAGTAGGGGAAGTACTAGTAGTAGCAGTAGAAATAGTAGTAGTAGCATCAATAGTAGTAGTAGGAGTAGAAGTAGCTACAGTAGTAATAGAAGAAGCAGTAGTTGTTGCAGTAGTAGGAGTAGGAGGACTAGTAGTAGTAGTAGTAGTAAGAGCAGAAGTCATTGTAGCAAAAGTAGTAGAAGTAGTAGTAGTTGTAGTAGGTATAGTAGTAGTAGTAGTAGTATTATTAGTAGTAGTGCAAGAGTAGTATTAGTAGTAGGAGTAGTAGTAGTTGTTGTTGTTGGTGGTGTAGCAGTAGTAGCAGTAGGAGGAGTACTTGCAGTAGTTGTAGCAGCAGCAGTAGTAGTATTAGTAGTATAAGCAGTGGTAGTAGCAGTAGTAGTCATAGTAGGTGTGGCAATAGTAGTAGTAGTAGTACTAGTGGTAGGATCAGCAATAGTAGTAGTTGTAGGAAAAACAATAGTAGCAATAATTACAGTATAAGTAGTAGTAGTAGGAGTAGAAGTAGTAGTAGTTGTAGTAGTAGTCGGAGTACTAGTGGTAGTTGTATCAGTAGTAGTTGTTGTTGTATTAGTAGCATAGTGGTAGTAGTAGTTGTTGGAGAAGTAATGGTAGTAGTATCAGTAGTAATAGTTATAGTAGTAGTACTACTATTAGTAGTAGTAGTAGTAGTAGTAGGAATAGTCGTAGAAGTTGCGGTATTAGTAGTAGTAAATATAGTAGTTGTAGTTGCAGCCTCAGTAGTGGTAGTAGTGGTATAAGTTGAAGTAGTAGTAGTTGCAGTAGTAGTAGTCATAGTAGTAATAGTTGTAGTAGCAATAGCAGTAGTAGCAGTAGTAGTAGAAATAATAGTAGCTATTGCAGTAATTGCGGTACTAGTTGTAGTTGCAGTAGTAGTAGTAGTGGTAGTAGTATTAGTAGTAGAACTAGTAGTTGCAGTAGAAGTAGTAGTAGGAGAAATAGTAGTAGTAGCAGCAGTACTAGAAGTCATAGTCATAGCAGTAGTACCAGTAGTTGGAGAAGTAGTAGTAATAGCAGCAATAGTAGTACAAGTTGTAGAGAAGTAATAGTTAATAGTAGTAGTAATAGTAGCCTGAGTATTAGGAGTTGCAGTTGTAGTAGTAGTAATAGTAGTAGGAGCAGTAGTAAGAATATTAGTAGTAGCTATAATAGTTATCGTAGTCATAGCAGTAGTAGTAGTGGCAAATGTAGTAGTAGGAGGCGAAGTAGTAGTAGAGGCTGTAGTAGTCATAGTAGTAGTAGCAGCAGTAGTAGTAGTAGTAGTAGCAATAGTAGTGGTAATGGTAGTGGGAGTGGCAGTTGTAGTATTTGTAGTTGGTGAATTAGTAGTAGCAATACTAGTGGTAGTAGTAGTACTAGGAGTAGTAGTAGGAGTAGTTGCAGTAGTGGTTGTTGCGTCAATAGATGTAGTAGTAGTCGCAGTTGCATCAGTAGCAGAAGTTGTAGTACTAGTTGTTGTAGTTGCTATACTAGTAGTAGTAATAGCTATAGCAACAGTAGTAGTACTAGTGGCAATAATAGGAGTAGTAGAAGTAGTAGTAGTAGTACCAGTCGTAGCAACGTTAATGCTAGTAGCACTAGTAGTAGCACCAGTAGTAGTAGCAATATTTGTTCTAGTAGTAGTAATAGTTATAGTAGTAGCAATAAGAGTCATAGTAGCAGTAGTAGTAGAAGTATCAGTGACAGAGATAGTAGTAGGAGAAGTAGTAGTACTAGTAGTAGCAGTAGTCGTAGTAGCTGTAGTAGTAGTAGTAGGAGAAGTAGTAGTACCTATAGTAGTAGTAGCAATAGTAGTGACACTAGCAGTCACAGTAGTAGTAGGAGAAGTAGTAATTGTAGCTATAGTACCAGTAGTAGTTGTTGTTGTAGCAGTAGTAGTAGTAATAGTAGTAGCAGTAGTAGGAATAGCGAAAGAAGCAATAGTAGTAGTTGTAGTAGTTGTAACAACAGTAGCAATAGCAAGAGTCATAGCAGTAGAAGTAGTAGAGGTACTAGCAGTAGTAGAATTAGTATTAGTAGATGTAGTAGTAGCGGTAGTAATAGTAGTAGCAGTAGCAGCAGTGGTGGCCGTACTAGTAGTAGTAGTACTAGTAGTTGCAGTAGAAGTATAGGTAGTAGTATTACTAGTATTTGTAGTAGTCATAGTAGTAGTAGCAGTAGTAGAAATAGTCATAGTTGCAGCAGCAGCAGTAGCAGTGGTAGTAGTTGTAGTAGTTGGAGAAGTACTAGTAGCAGTTGTCATAGTAGAAGTAGTAGTGGCAGTAGCAGTAGTCGCAGAGTAGTAGTAGTAGTTGAAATAGCAGTTGTCATTGGAGCAGTGGTAGAAGTAGTAGTAGTACCTGAAGTAGTAATAGGAATAGTTATGGCAGTAGGAGTAGTAGTAGGAAATGTAGTAGTAGTAGTTGTAGTAGTGATTATAGTAGTTGTAGGCCCTAATAATAGTAGTAGTAGTAGTAGCAACAGTAGTACTGCCAATAGCTATAATAGTAGTAGTAATAGTAGTAGCAACAGCAGCTGTTGTAGTAGTCGCAGTAGCAGCAGTAGAAGTGGTAGCAATGTTGGTTGTAGTTGTAGTAGTAGCAGTTGCAGCAATAGCACCAGCAGCAGTGGCAATAGTAATAGTTGAAGTAGTAGTAGTAGCAGTAGTAGTAGTAGCAATAGTTGAAGCAATAGCAGTAATAGTAGCAGAAGTCATACTAGTAGTTGTAGTAGTAGAAGACGTAGCAGTCGTAGAAGTTAGTAGCAGTAGTCGTAAGCGTAGCAGTAGTAGGAGCAGCAGTAGCAATAGTCGTTATAGCCGTACCGGTAGTAGGCACAATAGTGGCAGTAGTGGCAGTAGTAGTAGTAGTATTACCAGTAGTGTTAGTAGTAGTATTAGTAGTGCTGGCAGCAGTAGCAGCAGTAGTACTAATAGTAGCAGCAGCAGTAGTAGTAACGGTAGTAGTAGTTGCAACAGTAGTAGCAGTAGTAGTATTAGTAGGACAAATAGTAGTAGTAGAAGTAGCAGTACTAAAAGTAGTAGAAGTAGTAGTAGTAGTAGTAGTAGTGGTAGCAGTAGTAGCAGTTGTAGTAGTAGCCGAAGTAGCAGAAGTAGTAGTAGTAGAATTTGTAGAAATATTGGTAGTAACTGTAGTAGCAGAAGTCGTAGTTGAAGTAGCAGCACTAGTAGTAGTTGTCATAGTAATAAGAGTAATAGTAGATGTAGATGTAATTGTAGTAGTAGCAGTCATAGTAGTAGTAGTAGCAACAGTTGCAATAGTAATAGTAGCAGTAGCAATAGCAGTTGCTATAGTAGCAGCAGTAGTAATAATAATAATAGTAGTTATAATAGCAGTAGCAGTTGTTGCAGTTGTCGTTGTAGAAGCATTAGTTGTAACAGTAATTGCAGTAGCAGCAGTAGTAGTAGAAGAAGTCATAATAGTACTAGAAGTAGCATTAGTAGTAGTACTAGCAGAAGTTGTATTAGTCGTAGTAGTGGTACTAGCAAAACTAATAGCAGCTATAGTAGAAATAGTAATAGTAGTAGCAATAGTCATAGTAGTTGCAACAGCAGCAGCAGCAGCAGCAGTAGTAGTGTTAGTAGTAGTTATAGTAGTAGTAGTAGAAGCAATAGCAGCAGCAGTAGTAGTGGAATCATTAGTGATCGCAGAAGTAGAAGCTGAATTAGTTATAGTAATAGTAGCTGTAGTCGTAGTAGAAGTGGAAGTAGTTGGAGGAGAAGTAGTAGTTGAAGTAGTTGTTGTAAAGGTAGCTATAGTAGTAGTAGTAGCCATAGTAATAGTAGTTGTAGTACTACTAGCAATTGTTGTAGTAGCATTAGTAGTAGTACTAGTAGTAGTAGTAGTAGTAGTTGTTGTTGTTGTTGTTGTTGTAGTAGTAGCTATAGTAGTAGTAGCCATACTAGGATTAGTTGTAGCAGTGGTTGTAGCTATTGCCATAGTGGTAGCGGTAGTTGTTGTTGTAACTATTGTAGTATGAGTAGTAGTTGTAGATGCAGGAGTAGTAGCAGTTGTAGCAGTAGTAGTAACAGTAGTAGTGGTAGAAGTAGTAGTAGCAATAGTAGTTGTAGTAGTGGCCACAGCAGTAGTAGCAGCAGTTGCAGTGGTAGTAGTAGTAGGATCATGAACAATTGTAGTCACAGTTGGAGTAGGAGCAATAGTAGTAGTTGCAGGAGTAGTGCTAGTAGTAGTAGTGGTAGCAGTAGTAGCAGTAACAGTAGTAGTAGCAGTAATAGTAGTAGTAGTAGTAACAGCAGAAGTACCAATTGTAATAGCATTAGCAATAGTAGTAGCAGTTACAGTAGGAGCAGTAGTAGTTATTGCTGGAGTTGTACCAGTGGTAGTAGTAGTAGTAGTAGTAGTTGTGGTGGTGGTGGTAGTAGTAGTAGTCCTGATAGTAGTAATAGTTGTACAAGTGGTAGCAAAAGTAGTAGTAGTAATAGTGGTAGCAGTAGTTGTACTAGAAGCGGAAGTAGTATTAGCAGGAGTGATAGTAGTTATAGCAGCAGTTGTAATGGAAGTCGTAATAGAAAGAGTAGTAGTAGTTGCAGAAGTAGTAGTAGAAGTAGTATCAGTAATAGTAGTAGCAGTAGTAGCATTAATAATAGAACTAGCAGTAGGTATACTAGTAGTAGTAGTAGTTGTAGTAGTAGTGGCAGCTGCAGAAGTTGTAGCAAAAGTAGTAGTAGTAGTAGCATTAATAGTAGAACTAGAAGTAGCTATACTAGTAGCAGTAGGAGTAGTAGTAGTAGAAGTAGCAGTTGTAGCAACAGTTGTAGCAGTAGTTGTAGTAGCAATAGTAGTAGCAGTAGTAGTAGGAGGAGGAGGAGTAGTGGCAGAAGTAATAGTGGTGGTAGTAGCAGTTGTAGTAGCAGTAGTAGTTGTAGCAGTAGAAGTAGTAGCATGCATAGTCATAGACGTAGTAGTAAGAGTAGAAGTAGCAAGAGTAGAAGTAGCAAGAGTAGTAGTAGCTGTAGTAGTAGAAGTAGCAGTAGTCGTAGTAATCATAATAGTAGTTGTAGTAGTAGTAACAGTATTACTAGTAGGAATTGTAGCAGTAGTAGAAGTACTAGTAGTAGTAGCAGTAGGAGCAGTAGTAGAAGTAGTAGCAATAGTAGCAGAAGTAGCAGTAGTAGTAGTAGAATTAGTAGTAGTAGTAGTAGTAGCCGTATTAGCAGTAAAAGTCATAGAAGTTGTGTTAGTAGTATTAACAGTAATAGCAGTTGTAACAATAGTAGTACCAGAAGTAGTGGCAGTACTAGGAGAAGTTGTAGTAGTCGTTATTATAGGTGATGTAGCAGTAGTAGTAGTTCTTATTGCTGAAGTTGTTGTAGGAGTAGGAGTAGCAGTAGCTATAGTAGTAATAGTAGTAGTAGTAGTAGTAGCAGTAGAAGGAGTCGTAAAAGTAGTAGTAGTTATAGTAGAAGTAGCAATAGCAATAGTAGAAGTACCAATAGTAATAGTATTAGCGAAAGTAGTTGTGGAAGTAGTGGTGGTAGTGGTGGTAGCAATAGTAGCAGAAGTAGTGGGGGTAATAGTATTATTTGTAGTAGAATCCAGAATAGTGTAATAGCAGAAGTAGTAGCAGCAACAGTAGTAGTCGTAGGAGAAGTAGTAGTAGTAGCAGTAGTAATAGCAATAGTAGCCACAAGAGAAACAACAGCAGCAGTGGTAGTTTCAGTAGTAGCAGTGGTTATAGTGTTAGTTGTTGTTGTAGTAGTAGTAGCAGCGGTAGTAGTAGTAGTAACAGAAGCAGTAGTAGTAGTAGTAGCAGTAGTAGTTGTAGCTGTAGTAATGAAAGTAGTAGTAAAAGTAGTAGTACGAGTAGTGGTACTAGTTGTAGCCGTAATAGTTGTAGTAGTAGTAGTAGTCATAGTTGTAGTAGTAGCAGCAGTAGTAGTATGAGAAGTAGTAGTAGTCACGGTAGTAGTTGTCGTAGTAGCACTAGTTGTAGTATTAGTGGCAGTAGCAGTTGTTGCAGCAGCAGTTGTAGTAGTAGCAGCAGTAGGGACAGTAGAAGTAGTAGTGGTAGTCTTAGCAAGAGCAGCAGTAGTTGTAGCAGTAGTAGGAGAAGTAGTAGTAGTTGTTGTTGTAGGAGAAGTAGTAGTTATTATTTTAGTAGTTGTAGTAGTAGTACTAGTAGTAACAGTGGTAGTAATAGTAGTCAAAGTAGTAGTAATAGTAGAAGCAATGGTAGAAGTAGTCTTAGTAAGAGTAGAAGTAGCTGTAGCAGCAGTAGCAGTAGTAGTGGTAGAAGCAGTAGTACTAGAAGTAGTAGTAGTAGAACTAGTTGTAGCAGTAGTAGCAGTTGCAGTAGCAGTAGTAGCAGCAGTAGGTGTAGTTGTAGTAGTAGATGTAGGAGTAGCAGTAGTAGCAGTAGTAGTAGTAATAGTAGTAGTCATAGCAGTAGTAGTAGAAGTAGTTGTAGTAGTATCTGTAGTAGCAATAGTAGTACTAGTTGTAATAGTAGTAGTAGTAGTAGTTGTTGAAGTTGTAGCAGTAATAGCAAGAGTAGTAGTTATAGTAGAAGTCGTAGTAGTAGCAGTATTAGCAGTAGTAGTAGTAGAAGTAGCTTTAGTAGTAGTAGAAGCCGCAGGAGCAGTAGTAATAGAAGTAGCAGTAGCAGGAGTAGCAGTAGTAGTTGCTGTAGTAGAAGTAGATGTAGCTATCATAGTAGCCATAGTCACTGTAGCAGTAGTAGCAATAGTTGTGGTAGTGGTAACAGTAGTACTAGTAACAACATTATTAGTAGTTGTAGTAGCAGCATTCGCAGTAGAACTAGCAGTAGTGATAGCAGTATTAGTAGCAAAACTAGTTGTAGTGGTAGTAGTAGTAGTAGCATTAGTAATAGTTGTTATAGTAGTAGCAATAGCAGCAGAAGCTATTATAGCAGAAGTATTAGTATTGGTACCGATGGTAATAGTTGCAGTTGCAGCAATTGCAGCGGTAGTAGTTGTAGTAGTTGTAGTAGTAGTAGTGGTAGCAGTAGTAGCAATAGACTCAGTGGTAGTAGTAGTAGCAGTAGTAGCAATAGACTCAGTGGAGGTAGTAGTAGCAGTAGTAGTAGTAGGACTAGTAGTAGTAGTAGCTGCAATAGTAGCAGTAGCAGTAGTAGTATTAGTAGTACTAATAGTACGAGAAGTTGAAGTAGTAGCAGTAGCAGAAGTAGTAGCAGTATTTGTAGCAGAAGCAATAGTAGCAGTAGCCGTAGTAGTAGTAGTAGCAGTAGCAGTAATAGAAGCAATAGCTGTAGAAGAAGTTGTAGTAATAGTTGTCATGGGAGTGGTAGTTGTAGCAATAGTAGTTGGATCAGTAGCAATAGTAGGCAAAGTAGTGCTTGTTGTTGTGATAAGAAAAGTCATCGTAGTTGTAGTAGTGATAGTTGTTGCAGTGTAGTAATAGTAGTAAATGTAGTAGTAGAAGTAATAGAAGTAGCAGTAGTATTGGAATTAGTAGTAGTAGCAGTAGCAATAGTAGTACTAGCAGCAGTAGTAGTAGTAATAGTATTCGTAGTAGTTGCAGTAGCAGTTGTGGAAGTTGTAGCAGAAATAGTAGTAGTAGCAGTAGCAATAGTAGTACTGGCAGTAGTAGTAGTAGTAATAGCAATAGTAGCAGCAACAGTAGTAGTAGTAGTAGTTGTTGTTGTTGTTGTTGTTGTAGTAGTAGCAATAATAGTAGTAGCAGACAAAGTAGTGGAAGTAATGGCAGTAGTTATTCTAGAAGCAGTAGCTGTGTAGTAGCAACAGTAGTAGTAGCAGAAGTTTTAGTTTTAGTAGAAGTAGCAGTAGTAGCGGCAGTAGCAACAATAGTAGTAGTAGTATGTGTAGCCGTAGCATTAGTAATAGTAATGGTTATAGCTGTAGTAGTAGTAAAAGCAATAGCAGTAGTAGTAGCACCAGTAGTAGCAGTAATAGAGGAAGTAGTAGCAGTAGTAGTAGCTGTGGTAGTTGTAGCTGTAGTAGTAGAAGTATTAGAGGAAGTAGTAGTAGTAGTAGTAGCTGTAGAAGTTGTAGTTGTAGCAGTAGCAGCAGTAGTAGCAATAGTTGTAGTAGTCATAGTAGCATTTGTTATAGTAGTAGTAGTAGCAGTAGCAACTGTAGTAGTAGTAGTAGCAGTAGTAATTATTCTAGTTGTAGTTGTGGTAGTAGTAGTAGCAGTAGTAGAAGCAGTTGTGGTCGTAGTGATAGTAGTAGTAGTAGTAGCGACAGTGGTAGTAGTAGAAGTAGTTGTAGTAGTATTAGTCGACGAACTAGTAGTCGTGGTAGCAAGAATAGTAGTAGTAGCAATAGTAGTAGTTGTCATAGTAGTAGCGGTAGCTGTAGCAGCTGTTGTAGTAGAAGTATTAGTATTAGTTGTAGTAGTAGTAATAGTAGAAGCAGTAGTAGCAGTAGTAGTAGAAGCACTTGCAGTAGTAGCAGTTATTGCAATAGTAGTATTTGTAGTAGTAGTAGTAGTAGTAGTAGTAGTCGGTGTAATCGTTGTAGTAGTAGTAGCAGTACTCGCAATAGTAGTTGTTGTAATGGTAGCAGTAGTAATAATAGGAGCAGTAGTAGTTGTGGTTATTGTAGTAGTAGTAGAAACAGTAATAGCAAGAATAGTAGTAGTTGTAGTAGTAGTAGTAGTAGTAGTAGTAGTGTAGTAGTTGAGAGAGGGGATGTAGTTGTTCTAGTACATGTAGTAGCACTAGTAGTAGTAGAAGTAGGAGTTATTGCAGTCATAGCAGTAGTAGTCTTAGTAGCCATAGTAGTAGTAGTGGCCGTAGTGGCCATAGTAGTAGTAGCTGCAGTATTGGCCTTAGTAGCCATAGTGGTAGTAGTAGAAGTAGTAGTAGTTGCAGTTGTGGCAATTGTACTTGTAGTAGTAGCAGTATTGGTAGTAGCAGTAGTACTAGTAACTGAAGCAGTACTAGTTGTAGTAGTAGTTGTTATTGTTGTTGTTGTAGGTGGAGGAGAAGTAGTAGTACTAGTATTAGCAATATTAGTTGAAGTAATAGTAGTACTGGTAGTAGTAGTGGTGGTGGTGGTGGTGGTGGTAGTAGTAGTCATAGTAGTAGTAGTGGTGGTGGTAGTAGTAGTTGTAGTAGTAGTAGTAGTAGTAGTAGTAATGGCAGCTGTTGTAGTAGTACTACTAGTAGTTGCAGCCTCGGCAGTAGCTAAAGTTGCAGTAGTTGTGGTAATAGTAGTCATAGTTGTAGTAGCGGTGGAAGTAGTATGAAAATTAGCAGTAGCAGTAGCAGTAGCAGTAGTAGTTGTAGAAATAGTAGTCGTAGTAGAAGTTGTAGTGGTAGTAGTAGTAACAGTAGTAGTCATACCGGTAGTAGTAGTAGTAGTAGAAGTAATAGCAGTTATAACAGTAGTAGCATTAGGAGAAGCTGTATCAATAGCGGCAGTAGCAATAATATTTGCAGTAGCAGTAGAAGCAGCAACAGCCGTAGTAGTAGAAGCAGCTGTAGTGGTAGTAGTCATAGTAGTTGTAGTAGTAGTAGAAGCAATAGTAGTAGTAGCAGGAGTAGTAGCTGTAGTTGTACTAAGAGTAGTAGTAGTAGTAGTAGAAGCAATAGTAGTAGTAGCAGGAGTAGTAGCTGTAGTTGTACTAAGAGTAGTAGTAGTAGTAGTAGTGGTAGTAGTAGTTGCAATAGCAGTAGTAGCGGTGGTAGTACAAGAAGTAGTAGTAGTATTAATAGTGTAGTACCAGCGGTAGTAGTAGTAGTAGTAGAAGTAGTAGTAGTAGCAGTACTAATAGTCGTAGTAGTATTAGTAGTAGTTGTCGCAGTAGTAGCAGTAGTAGTAGCAGTCGTGGTAGTAGTACAAGAAGTAGTGGTTGTAGCGATAGCCGCCGTAGTAGTAGTTGTAGCAATAGTTGTAGTAATTGAAGTAGCAGCAGCAGCCGCACCAGTAGTAGTGATAGTAGTAGTAGTAGTAATTTTAGTAGTAGTAGTTGTAGTCGCAGTTGTAAAAGTTGTAGTAACAGTAGTAGGGATCGCAGTAGTAGCAGAAGTAGTCATAATAGTAACAGTAGTAGCAGTAGTACCAATAGTAGTAGTAGTTGTTGGAGCAAGAGGTGTAGTAGTTGTAGTACTAGTTGTAGCAATAGTATCAATAGTGGTTGTTGTGATGGTAGTAGTAGTAGTCGTAGTAGCAGTAGCAAAAGTAGTAGTACTAGTATTATTAGTTGTATTAGTCGCACTAGTTGCATTGGTACTAGCGGTAGTGGTAGTACTAGGAGAAGTAGTAGTAGTAGTAGTAGTAGTCGTAGTAGTTGTTGTAGTAGTAGCTATGGTAGTAGTAGTAGCAATAGTCGTAATAGTCATAGTTGTAGCAGTAGTAGCAGTAGTAGTAGTAGCCGTAGTAGCAGTAGTAGTCAAACTAGCATAAGTAGTAGTAGTAGTAGTAGTGGCAGTATTAGCAGTAGTAGTTGTAGTAGTAAATAGTTGTTGTAGTTGTTATGAGTAATAGTTGTTGTAGTTGTTGTAGTTGTGAGTAATAGTTGTTGTAGCAGTAGTTTTTGTAGTAGCATGAGTAATATCAGCAGCTATAGTAGCTATAGCAAAAGTAGTAGGAGTACTAGCAGTTGTAGTTGTAGTACTCGTGGCAATAGTAGTTATAGTAGTTGTAGTACTAGTAGCAGCAATAGTAGTCGTAGTAGTTGTAGTACTAGTAGAAGTAGTAGTTGTTGTTATAGGTGCAGTAGCAATAGTAGTCGTACTTGTAGTAGTAGTAGTAGCAGTATAGCAGCAGTAGTAGTAGTAGTAGTAATACTAGAAGCAGTAGTAGTAATAGTAGCTGTAGTAGTAGTCGTATTAGTAGTAGTAGTGGTAGTTGCAGTAATTGTAATAGTAGTAGTTGATTTACTAGTAGTTGAAGTAGTTGTTGTTATAGTAGTAGCAGTAGCATTAGTAGCAGCCGAATAAGTTGTCGTAGCAGTAGCAATAGTTGAAGAAGTAGTTGAAGTAGCAGTAGTAGTATTAGTTGCGAAAGTAGTAGTAGTAGAAGTAGAAGTTGAGGTAGTAGGAATAGTAGTAGTTGTTGTTATTGTTGTAGTAGTAGTAGAAGTAATAGATGTACTAGTTGCAGACGCAGGGGGGGGGGGCGGGGTGGGGGGGGGGTCGGGGGGCGTAGTTTGTAGTAGCAGTAGCGTAAAGTAGCTGTAGTATTATTAGTAATCGCAGAGCGGAAATTATTGGTTAGTAGTAGTACCTAGTCAGAGAAGCAAGTAGTAGAGGAAGCAGTAGTAGCCATGTTAGGCATTTAGTTATAGTTGTGTTAGTAATCGTAGTAGGAACGGTGTGGTGTAATAGTAGTAGGATAGTTGTGGGAATAGTGGTTAAGTAGTAGTCAGCACCCCCAGAGTAGTAAAGTTGTTGCAGGTCGTACTTGTAGTAGCACTAGTAGCAGCAATTTGCAATCTAGAAGCAATATTGCAGTTGTAGTAGTAGTAAGGTAGTAGTAGTGTTAGTAGTAGAAGTTGTTGTAGTGATTCGGTAGCAGTAGTTAGAAGTAGAACTTGTCGTAGTATAGTCAGCAGTAGTTAGCATTGCTAGACGTAGTGGCACTAGTAGCGTAGTCGAAGTGCAATAGTAGTAGTCGAATGTGTAGTAGTAGTAGTGTAGTAGTCGGCGTAGTAGTCGTAGTAGTAGCAATAGTAGCAGAAGTAGTGGCAGCAGTAGTAATAGTAGTGGTAGTAGAAGTAATAGGATGAGAAG
Organism: Trichopus zeylanicus subsp. travancoricus; assembly: GCA_005019695.1. Taxonomy (NCBI): domain Eukaryota; kingdom Viridiplantae; phylum Streptophyta; class Magnoliopsida; order Dioscoreales; family Dioscoreaceae; genus Trichopus; species Trichopus zeylanicus. Next base: position 40,456 of record RXID01011297.1, read on the forward strand.
TAGTATTAGTAATAGTAGCAGTGATAGTAGTAAAAGTAGTAGTAGCAGTAGTCGTAGAAGCAGTTGTACAAGTAGTAGTTGTACAAGGAATAGTAGGAGAAGTAGTAGTTGTAGCTATAGCAGTAATAGCTGTAGTAGCAATAGTAGTAGACGTAGTAGTGGTAGTAGCAGCAGTAGTCGTTGTAGTAGTAGTAGTTGTAGTAATAGTACTAGCAGAAGCAGCAGTCGCAAAAGAAGCAATAGTTGTAGTTGTGGTAGTAGTAACAACAGAAACAATAGCAATAGGACTCGTAGCAGCAGTTGTAGTAGAAGTACTTCTAGCAGTAGCAGTAGTAAAATTAGTATTAGTAGTATTAGTAGTAGCAGTAGTAGAAGTAGCCGCAGCAGTAGTAACAATACTACTACTCCTAAACCTACTACTACTACTACTACTTATACTACTACTACTACTACTACCACACCGAAAGCTACTACTACTATTGCTGTTGCTACTACAGCTATTACTGCTATAGCTATAACTGCTACTACTTCTATAACTGCTACTACTACTAATGCTGCTACTACCACTAGTGCTATTACTACTTCTACTGCTACTACTGCTACTCCTACAACTACTCCTACTACTACTACAACTACTGCTACTCTTTCTACTCTTGACTATTACAACAACTACTATTATTACTACTACTACTACTACAACAACTAATACTACTACTACTATTACAACTACTAATCCTACTACTTCTGCTACTATTACTACTACTCTACTATTATTGCTATTACTACTACTGGTACAGCGATTACTGTTACTACTACTACTACTACGACTCTTGCTACTACTGCTAACTATCATCAACTACTTCTACTCCTGATACAACTCCTCATTTACTATTTAGTACTACTACTTGTACTAACTACTGCTACTACAACTGCTATTACTGCTTACCCATAACCAATATTACTACTATTACCACTACAAATACTCTACTACTATTGGCTACTACTATTACACTACTACTACACAACTATCTATCCCTACTCCTACTCCTGATCCGACCTCTACTACCCATTGCTCCATCAACTTTTGTGCTTTTACTATTTACTTACTGCTACTACTACTACACTACTGCTATATTACACTACAACTCCTGCCGCTACTTACTTATCCCTACTACTACTTCTATTGCACACCCACCCATTTATGACAACAACTAGACTACGACTGGTATACTATGCTATTACCACTACTACTATTAGCTCTACCACTACAACTATTGCTACTACAGCTACACCACTACTACAACTACTGCAACAACTACTACTGCTACTACTACTGCTTGCTACTACTACCACTACTCCTCTTAATACTACAACAATAACTACTACTACCACTACTGCTCCTAAGTATGGCTACGACTATGAGTACTTCCACTACAACTACCTCTACAACTTCCGCTATTGCTATAACTACCACATTACTACGACACTACTACTACCACTACTACTGTTTATATTACTAGTACTACTACTATTACTACTACTACTACTATTGCTGCTACTATTACCACTGCTACTACTACTACTAGGAATACTACTACTACAACTACTAGCATGACAACTACTCCTACTGCTACAACTAATACTGCCATTACTACTACTACCACTACTTCTCATACCACAACAGCTACTACTACTACTACTATTACTACTCCTACAGCTACTACTACTCCTACTATTACTACTACTTCTACTGCTACTACTACTACATATACTACTAATGCTGCTACGTCTACCACTACTACTACTACTACTACTATTATTACTATTACTACTACTATTACTACTGTTACTACTACTACTTCTACTACTACTACTACTGTTACTACTACTACTACTTCTACTGCTACTACTTCAACTCCACCTGTTCTTCCTCCTCCTGGCACTACTACCACTACTACTATTACTACCACAGTTGCTACTACTACCACTACTACTATTATTGCTACGGCTACCACTACTACTACAGCTACAACTACCTCTACTACTGCTACAACTACCTCTACTACTACTAAAACAACCACAACTATTACTTCTCCTATTACAACTACTTCTGCTACTACTACTACTACTACTACTACTACTACTGCTTCTGCTGCTGCTGCTGTTCCTACAGCTACTGCTACTACTATGACTACAACTACAACTACAAGTATTACTACTACTCCTGGCACTACTACTACTATGATTACTACTACTACTTCTGCTACTACTACCATAACATCTACTACTGTTAATACCTCTACTACTGCTACTGCAGCTATTACCACCACTACTAGTACTACTACTCCTATTACCACTACTACTACTAGTACGCCTATTACTACTACTACTGTTGCTACTACAACTACTTCTTCTACTGCTACTACTATTACTGCTACTATTTCTGCTACAACTGTTGCCACTACTAGTACTACTACTGCTGCTACTTCTACTACTACAATAACTGCTACTTCTAGTGTTATTACTATTGCTACCACCACCGCCGCTGCTACTTCTACTGCTATGACTATTTCTCCAACAAGTATTTTTACTACTAGTACTGCTGCTACGACTACTACTAGAACTACTACAACTACTCCTGTAACTACTACTTCCTCTACTACTACTGCTGCGGCTCCTATTACTACACTACTACTACAACTACTACTACTACCACCACTACTACTACTGCTACTATAAATACGCTTATTGCTACTACTACCACCACCACTACAACTACTATGACTACTACTGCTGCTACTGCTACTGCTACCACTATTGCAACTACTACTACTACTACTACTACTACTACTCCACCCACTCCTCCTCCACCTGACAATACTACCACAACTACTACTACTACCACCACATTTACCACTACTACTACAGTAGCCGTAGCAGTAGTAGTTGTTGTTGTAGAAGCAATAGTAGCCGTAGCAGTAGTAGTTGCAGAAGTAGTAGAAGTAGGGGTAGTAATAGTAATAGTTGTAGTAGCAGATGTAGTCATAGCAATGGCAGCAACAACAGAAGTAGTAGTAGTAGTTGGAGTAGTAGTTGTATTAACAGTAACAAAAGTAGTTGTTGCAATAGCGGTAACAGTAGCTGTAGTAGTAAGGGTAGCAATTATAGTAGTAGTAGTAGTAGTAGCAACAATAGCAGTAGTAGTAGTCGTAGTAGCAGCAGTAGCAGTTGTAGTTGTAGTAGTAGCAGTAGCAGTAGCAACAATAGCAATAGTAGACGTAGTAATAGTAGTAGAAATAGCTGTAGTAGTAGTACTAGTAGCACTAGTAGTAGTATTACTATAGTAGCATCCATAGTACTAGTAATAGTTATTGTCCTACCAGTAGTGATAGTTGTAGGAGTAGTAGTAGTATTAGTAGTAGTAGTAGTAGTAGTAGAAGTAGTATTAGTAGTAGTAGTAGTAGCAGTAGTAGTAGCAGTAGTTGTAGGAGCAGCAGCAACATTAGTAGATGTAGGTGTACTACCAGTAGTAGTATTAGTAGTAGTAGCGGCAATAGTAGTAGTTGTAGTACTAGATGTAGCAGTAGTCGTAGCAGTGGTAGAAGTAATAGTAGCAGCAGCAGTAGTAGTAATAGCACTAGAAGTAGCAGCAGTAGTGGCAGTCGTAGCTATAGTAGCGGTAGTAGCTCTAGTTGTTGTAGTAGCTATAGTAGTGGTAGTGGTAGTGGTAGTAGTAGTAGTCGTACTAGTAGTAATAGTAACAGTTCAAGTAGTAGTAGTGGTAGCAGTAGTTGCAGTAGTGGTAGTAGTTGTAGTAGTAGTACTACTACTAATACTATTACTTCTACTAATGCTATTGCAACTGCCACTCCTACTACTACTGCCACTAATACCGCTCCAACTACTACTACAACCACTGCTTCAATTACTAATACTACTCCTGCTAGTACTACTACTGTTGCAGCTGCTCTTGCTACTACTACTTCTGCTTCTTCTAATACTGCTACTACTACTACTTTTGCTGCTACCAAAACTACTGTAAGTAATACTTCTACTACTACTACAACTGTTGCAACTACTATTTCTTCTACTACTGCCTCTACTATTACTACTACCACTACTTCTACTACTACCACTACTCCAACTATAACTACTACTACTATTACTACTACTACTAGTACTACTATTACTACGGCTAATACTGTTGCTATTACTACTACTTCAACTTCTATTTCTACTACTACTTCAACTACTACTACAGCTACCACGACTACTACTTCAACTTCCACTACTACTACTACTGTTGCTACTGCTACGACTACGACTACTACTAGTAATACTATGACTACTTTTACTACTACACATGTACTAGCACCACTTCTCCGTCGCTACTACTTTCGCCACTACCAATATTGCTATGGCGACAGCTATGGCTACAACCACTGCAATGATTGCTACTATTACTGTGACTACAGTTATTACTATGACTACAGTGACTTCTGCTACTACGGCTACTTCTACTAGTACTAAAACTACTACTTCTTCTACTTCAACTACTGCTATTGCCTCTGCTACTACTTCTCCTAATCTTACTACTACTACTAGTACTGCTACTACTACACTGCTACTACTATTACTACAATTACTGACGCTACTAATACTACTGCATCAACTTTTAATGCTACTACAACTATTATAGCTATTACTGCTACTGCTACTACAACTACTGCTACTGCTACTTCCACTACTACTAGTACTTCTACTACTACAATGACATTTACAACTAATGCTACTACTACAACTACAGCTGCTATTGCTGCCACTATGACTACTACTACTTCGGCTACTTCTGCTTCTTCTGCTTCTACTACTACTAATGCTACTATCGCAACTTCTGCTAATACTATTGTTGCTACTACTACTACAACAACCACAACAACAACAACTACCACTACTACTACTACCACTGCTGTGACAACTGCTACTACCAGAACAACAACAACAACAACAACTACTACTGCTACTGCTACTACTACTACTAGTACTACTACTACTACTACTACTGCTACTACTACTACTACTGCTACTACAACTAATACTAATACAACTACTACCACTACTATTACTACTACTACAACTCCTACTGCCACTACTACTATTACTAATACTACTTCTACTATTGCTACCAGCGCTACTATAACTTCTAGGACTACTACTACAACTACCACTATGACTACTACCACTTCAACTAGTACTTCTCCTACTACTGCTACAACTACCACTACCAAAGCTACTATTACTACTAATACAAATACTACTAGTACTACTCTTATTACTAGTATAACTACTACTATTAGTACTACAAATACAATTACTGCTATGAGTATTACAACAACTAGTATTGCTCCTACTGCTACTACTACAACTATTACTACTGTGACTACTACTACTACTGCTACTCCTACAACTACTACAATAACAACTACTACAACTTCTACTATAGCTTCAACTTCTACTGGTACTACTACTACTATTATTGCAAAAAGTATATCTAGTACTATTATTGCTACTACTACAACTACTATCACTACTACTACTATTACTACTACTACTACTACTACTATTTTCACCACTTCTATTAGTACTACTACTGCAACGACTACTACCCCTACTTCTTCTATTGCTACTGCTACTGCTACTACTTCTCCTACTACTACTACTAATACTGCTGCTACTACTACCACTACAACTACTACTACTATTGTTGCTATTATTACTAGTACTACTACTACCACTACTACTACTACCACTTCTCCAACTACCACTACTAGTAGTTGTACTTCCACTACTAGTGCCATTGCTACTGTTTCTACCCTAATACTACTACTACGACTACTACTACTACAGCTATTGCTACTACAACTACGGCTGCACCTGTAAGTATTGCAACTACTACTACAATGGCTAGTATTACAACTACTACTAATATTACTCCTACGACTACTACTACTACAACATCTGCTAGTTCTCCTACTACTGCTGCTTCTACTACTCCTACAACTACTACTACTTCTGCGTCAACTACTGTTACTGCTTCAACTAATACTTCTACTAATACCGCTATTCCTAGAACTACTGCTACTACTACTACTACTAATTCTACTACCAGTACTATCGCTACTAATCCTACTATGACTACTATTACCACTACTACTACTACTACAGCTACTACTACTAATTGTCCTATTACTACTACTTCTACTACTGCCTGTGCTACTGCTACTACTATTACTGCTAGTACTATTGTTGTTGCTACTCCTACTGTTGCTACTATTATAAAGACTACAACTTCCAATTCTACAAGTATACTACCACTACAGCAGCTACTACTACCACTGCGACTACTGCTACTGCTGCCACTACTGCCACTATTACTGCTACTATTGCCATTGCACTACTACTACTACTACTACTTTTGTGACTACTATGCATCCCCTACTAGTACTACTACTGCTACTATGGCACCTGTTACCACTACTGCTCCTGCTACTACTACTACTACTACTGCTACTGGAACTAGTCTACGTCTCCTACTGCTACGACTACTGCTACTACTTTTGCTATTAATTTTATGGCTACTACTACTATTGATACTACTACTACTGCTACTATTGTTACTACAACTACTACTGCTACTGCTACTACTACCACCATTACTCCTATATGACTACCACTACTTCTACTATTGCTGCTACTACTACTACAACTACAATTACTACTACTGCTCCTACTACAGCAATAGCTACTGTTGCTACTTCTGCTATTACTACAACTATTACAACTACAGCTTTGACCACTACTTCTCCTCCTCCAAATACTACTACTATTACTGCAACCACTTCTCCTTCTATTAGTACTACTACTACTACTATTGCCACTATTGCTACTACAACTACTATTGCTACTATTGCTACTACAACTACTTCTCATACTGCTACAACTATTGCTGCAACTACTGGTGTTGCTACTACTCCTACTACTATTACTACGACTGCAACAACAACTGCTAATACTACTACTACTACTACTACTACTACTACTACTACTATTACATCTCCTACCACTACTACTACTACTGCTACTACTACTACAACTGCAACTTCTATTGTTGCTGCCACTAACCCTATAATTGTTGCTACTACAAGTATTATTACTACTACTGCTACAGCTACTAGTATTACTTCTCCAACTACTGCTACAAATCCAACTACTATTGCTACAACTACTAGTAGTAGTGCTACATCTACTACTGCTACAACTACTACAATAATTTCACCTATCATTGCTGGTACTACTTTTACTACTACTACCACTACTACTTCTACTACTGCAACTACTGCTACTACTACTCTTGCAACTGCTATAGCTACTACGACCACTGCTTCAACTAGTACAACTACTGCTAGTTTTGCTACTACTACATCTACTACTAATGCTGCTGCTACTTCTGCTATAGTTGCTACAACTATTCCTTCTACTATTGCTACTATTATTACTGCTACTACTACCACTATTACCATGACTACTTCTACTACTACTGCTACTACTACTACTTATATGTCTATTACTGCTACTGTTGCTAGTACCATTACTGCTACTATTATAGATACAGCAGCTATCGCTAGTACTACTCCTATGATTATTGCCACTACTATGACTACTACTACTACTGCTGCTAATACAACTACTACTAGTGCTACTACTACTACTTCCACTATTGCTATTACTACTTCTGCTCTTACTACTTCTACTACTATTACTACTAGTAGTACTACCACCACCACTACTACTACTGCTATTGCTGCTGCTTGTACTACTACTACTACCTACTACTACTACTTTTGCTAGTACTGCTGGTACTGCTACTACTACTACTACTACTACTACTACCACCACCACTGCTACTACTACTACTGCTACTACTACTGCTACTACTTACAATACTACTACTAATGTAGCAACTGCTGATTCTATTACTTCTACTGCTACTACTGCTACTACAACTGCTACCACTATGACTACTACTGCAACAACTACTTCTGCTACTAGGAGTAGTAATAGTAGTAGGAGAAATTGTTGTAGCAGTAGTAGTAGTAGTAGTTGCTGCTGTAGTAGTAGCAGTTGTTGTAGCAGTACTAGTAGTAGCAATAGTAGTAGTAGTAGTAGTAGTAGCAGCAGTCATAGTAGTAGTAGTAGAAGTAGTAATTGTAGTAGTAGTAGTAGTAGTAACAGAAATAGTAGGACTGTAGCAATAATAGTAGTGACTACAGTAGGAGTAGTAGTAGGAGAAGTAGAGCAGTACTAGCACTAGTTTAGCAGCGATAATAGAAGTAGCAGAAGTTGTAGAATTAGTAACAGTCGTAGTAGTACTAGTAGCTGTAGTAGTAGTTGTCATAGTAGTAGCAGTTGCAGTAGTAGTTATAGTAGTAGTACTAGTAGTAGTAGAAGGAGCGGCAATAGTAGTAGCAATAGTCGTAGTAGTAGCTATAGCAGTTGTGGCTACTGTAGCAGTAATAGTAGCAGCTATAGTAGTTGTAGCAAAAGGGGTAGAAGTAGTAGCTGTAGTAGTAGTAGTAGTAGTAGTAGTGGTAGCAATAGTTGTAGTAGAAATTATAGTAGTAGAACTAGTAGTAGCTGAAGTAGTAGTAGTAATAATAACAATAGTAGTAGTAGTACTAGCAGCAATCAGAGTAACAATAGTAGTAGAAGTAGAAGTAGTAGCAGTTCTAGTAGTAGTAGTAGAAGATGGAGTAGTTGTAGTAACAGAATTAGTAGTAGTAGCTGCAGCAGTAGCAGTAGCACTGGTAGTAGTAGTAGTAAAAATGGAGCAGTAGTAGAAGAAGAAGTAGAAGTAGTTATTGTAGTAGTAGCTCTAATAGTACTAGTACTCGTAGTAGTAATAGTACTAGTAGTTGTAGTAGTAGTGGTAGGAGTTGTGGCAGTACCACTAGTAGTTGCAATAGTAGTTGCAGAAGTGGTAGTAGTACTTGTAGTAGCAGTAATAGTAGTAGTATTAGAAGAAGTAGTTTTAGTTATAGTAGTATTAGTTGCAATAGTAGTATTACCAATAGAAGAAGGAGTCATAGTAGTACTAGTAGTAGTTGTTGTAATTTTAATAGTAGTAGGAGTGATAGTGCAAGTAATAGTAGTAGCTGTAGTTGCAATAGTAGTAGTAGGTGTGCTAGTAGTTGTAGTAGCAGAAAAAGTAGTAGTAGTAATTGTCATAGCATTAGTGGTATTAGTTAAAGTAGCAGCAATAGTGGGAGCAGTTGTTGTACCAGTAGTAGTACCAGTAGTATTCGTAGTAGGAATAGTAGTAGTGCAAGTAGTATTTGCAGTAGAAATAGTAGTAGTTCCACTAATATTAGTAGCAGTAGTAGTCGAAGTAGTGGTGGTAGCAGCAGTAGTAGTAGTATTGGTAGTAGTAGTAGAATTTGTCATATAGTAGTAATTGTAGTAGTAGTTATAGAAGCAGTAGTCGTAGCAGTAGCAGTACTAGTTGGATTAGTATTGGCAGAAGTTGCAGTTGTTATAGCAGTAGTAGTAGTAGTAGTGTTAGTTCTAGTAGGAGTAGCAGCAACAGTAGTAGTAGTAGTTATAGTAGTAATAGTCATTGCATTAGTAGCACAAGTAGTAGTCGTATTAGTGGTAGCAGTACTAGCAGTAGTAGCTACAGTGGCTAAAGTAGCAGTAGTTACAGTCATAGCAGTTGTAGCAGTAGTAGCAATAGTAGTAGAAGTAGTAGTAGTAGTAGTAGTAGTAGCAGTAATAGGTCTAGAAGTAGTAGTAATAGCGATAGTAGTAGAAGCAGTATTAATAGTTGTAGTGGTAATACTATTAGTTGCCGCAGTAGCAGCAGTAATAGTAGCATTAGTAGGAGTAGCAATTGTAGTAGTAGCAGATGTCGCAACAGTACTAATTGTAGTAGGACAAGTAGTACTAGTAGCAGAAGCAGTAGAAGTAATTATAGTAACACTCATAGTAGCAGCGGTAGTAGTAGTAGTTGTAGTAGTAGTAGTAGTAGCAGTAGGAGCTATTGCAGTAGCAATAGCTATAGCAGTAGTAGTAGTCATAGGAGTTACGGTAGTAGTAGTTGTAGTGGTAGTTGTTATTATTGTAGCAACAGTAGCACTAGTAGCAGTAGTAGAAGAAGTAGTAGTAGTAGCAGTAGTAATTTTAGTGGCAATCAAATTAGTGGTAGCAATAGTGGGAGTATTAGTAATAGTTGTTGTTGTAGTAGTAGTGGCAATAGTAGCAGTAGTAGTAATTTTAGTAGCAATACTAGTAGCAATAGTAGAAATAGTAGTAGTAGGAGTAGTAGTTGTAGTGGCAGTCGAAGAAGTGGTAGCAGTAGCAACAGTAGTAGTAGTGGAAGTAGTCAAAGAAGTCCTAGTGGAAGTAGTTATAGAAATAGTAGTAGTAGAAGCAGTAATAGAACTAGAAGTAGTAGTAGAAGTAGTAATAGTAGTAGTAGTCGTAGAACTAGAAGTAGTAGTAGTAGTAGCAATAGTAGTAGTAGTAGTAACATTAGTAGTACCGATAGTAGTAGTAATGGCAGTAGTATTAGTTGGAGCAGCAGCAGCAGCAGCAGTAGTAGCAGAAGTAGCAATGGTAATATTAGTAGGAGTAGAAGTAGTAGTAGAAGCAGCAGCATTAGTAGTATTAATAGTTGTCGTAGTAGTCATAGTAGTAGCAGTAGCAGCTGTAGCAGCAGCAACGATAGTAACAGCAGCTTTGTTGCAACAGTTGTAGTAGAAGTAGCAGTTGTTGCAGCAGCAGCAGTAGGAGTAGTAATAGTAGTAGGAGTAGTAGTTGTAGTAGTAGCAGCAGTAGTAGTTGTAGTCATAGAAGTTGTAGCAGTAGTAGCAATAGTAGTTGCAGAAGTAGTAGTAGAACTAGAAGTAGTAGTAGTAGTAGTAGTAGCAGCAGCAGCAGCAGCAGTAGTATTAATAATATTACTAGTACCAGTAGTGGTAGTAATGGTAGTAGTATTAGTTGGAGTAGCTATAGTTATAGTAGCGGTAGTAGTAGCAGTGGTAATAGCAGTAGGAGAAGTAGTAGTGGTAGTAGCAGCAGTAGCAGCAGATCATCGTTAGTAGTATTAGTAGTTGTCGAAGTAGTCGTAGTAGTAGCAGCAATTGTAGTAGTAGTAGCTGCAACAACAGTAGCAGCAACAATTGTAGTAGTAGTAGCTTTGTTGCAGCAGTTGTGGTAGAAGTAGCAGTTGTAGAAGTAGCAATAGTTGCAGCAATAGCAGTAGTAGGATCAGTAATAGTTGTAGGATTAGTAGTAGTAGTAGTAATAGTAGTAGAAATAGTAGTTGTAGTAGTAGCAGTTGTAGCAACAGTAGCAATAGTAGGAGTAGTAGTAGTATCAGCAGCAATAGTGGGAGCAGTAGCGCAGTAGCAGTAATAGTAGTAGTGGCAGTAGTTTCAACAGCAGCAGTCATAGTAGAAGTAGTAGTAGCTATAGCATTAGTGCTAGTAATAGTAGTTGTTGTTATGGTTGCAGCAATAATAGTAGTTGTAGCAGCAATAATAGTAGTAGAAGTAGCGGTAGTAGTAACAGTATTAGCAGAAGTTATAATAGAAGTAGTATTAGTAGTAGTAGTAGTAGTAATAGTAGTAGAAGTTATGGTAGAAGCCGTAGCAGTAGTCGTCGCAAAAGTAATCGTAGTAGAAGCATTAGTAGTAGAAGTAGCAGCAGCAGTAGTAGTAGAAGCAATAGTAGTGGTAATAGTAGTATTGTTAGTAGTAGTAATACTAGTAGTAGCAGTAGTAGTAGAAGCAGTAGTAGGATTAGGAAGAGTAGGAGGGGTATTAGTAGTAGCAGTAGTAGTTGTTGCAGTACGAGCAGTAGTATTAGAAGCAGTAGTTGTCTTAGTAGCAGAAGTAGTGGTAGCATCAGTAGTAGTCGTAGCAACAATAGTAGTAGTCAGCGGAACAGTAATAGTATCTAGTCGCAGTAGTAGTAGGAGTAGTAATAGTTGTAGCAATGTAGTTTGTTGTTGTTGTTGTCGTGTAAGTCGTAGTAACAGTAGTAACAGTAGTAATACCAGTATCCAAAAGAGCAGTGGCAGCAGTAGTAGCATAGTATTAGCAGTAGTAGTAGTATTAGTAGTTGAAGCAGTAGCAGTAGTAGCAGTTGTAGTAGTAGTAGTAGTAGTAGTAGTAGTAGTAGTAGTATTACTAGTGGTAGTAGTACCACTAGTAGCAGTAGGAGAAGCATTTGTAGCAGTAGTAGCAGTAGTACAAGTTGTAGTAGTAGTAGTAGTCAAAGCTGTAGCAGTTATATTAGTAGAAGTAGAAGTAGTAGAAGCATTAGTAATAGTTGTGGTAGCAGTAGTAGTAGCGGTAGTAGCAGCTGTAGTAGTTGTTGTAGCAACTGTAGTAGTAGTAGTCGAAGCCACCATTGTAGTAGTAGTAGTAGTAGCTGTGGTAGTTGTAATAGTAGTTGTCGTCGTAATAGTAGTTGTAGGAGTAGTAGTAGCTGTAGTTGTATTTGTTGTAGCTGTAGTTATATTAGTAATAATAGCAGTCGCTGTACTAGTAGTTGTAGCAACACTAGGAGTAGTATTGGCAATAGTTGTAGTAATACTTGTAGTAGTGGTAGTAGTAGAAGAAGTAGATGTAGCTACAATTGTAGTAGTAGTAGCAAAAATTGTAGCACAAGTAGTCATAGCAGCAGCAGCAGCTATAGTAGTAGTAATAGTAGTATAAGTAGTAGTAGGAGGAGTAGTAGTAGTAGAAGCAATAGTACCAACAGAAGCAAGGGTAGTGGTTGTACTAGTAGTAGTTGTAGTAGTAGTAGCAATAGTAGTAGAAGTTATTGCGGCGATAATAGTAGTAGTAGTGGTAGCAGCACTAGTCGTAGTAGTAGTTGCTGTCCTAGGAGCAGTAGTAGTAGTAGTTGGAGAAATAGTTGTAGTAACACAAGTAGTAGTAGTAGCAGTTGTTGTAGCAGTTGTAGCCGTAGCAATAGTTATAGCAGCAGTAGTAGTAGTAGTAGAAGTAGCAGTAGTAGCAGCAGCAGTAGTAATAGAATTACTAGGACTATAGCAGCAGTCATAGTAACTACAATATGAGTAGTAGTAGGAGAAATAGTCCAATATTAGCGCTAGTTTAACCAGTGGCAACTTTGGTAGGAGAAGTAGTAGGATTAGTAGTCATAGTAATAGTATTAGTAGCTGCATTATTAGTTGTCATGGTAGTAGCAGTTGCAGTAGCCATTGCAATAGTAGTAGTAGTAGTAGTAGTAGTAGTAGTAGTAATAGTAGTAGTAGTAGTGGCATTAGTAGTAGCAGTAGTAGTAGTAGTAGCAACAACAATTGTAGATGAAGTAGCAGTAGTCGTTGTAATATTTGCAATGGCAGTAGTAGTAGTAGGAGTAGTAGTAGTGGTAGTCGTAGTAGTAGCAGTAGTTGTAGCAGTAGTAGCAAAAGGAGTAGAAGTAGTAGCTGTAGTAGTAGTAGTAGTAGTCACAGTAACAGTAGTAGAACTAGTAGTAGCTGAAGTAGTGGACTGTTAGTAATAGGAACAATAGTAGTAGCAGTAGCAGTAGCAGTCGGAGTAGCAATATTAGTAGCAATAATACTAGTAGTTGTAGTAGAAGATGGAGGAGTAGTAGTAACAAAATTAGTGGTAGTAGTAGGAGTAGTGGAAGTAGTAGTAGTAGCTATAGTAGCAGTAGGAGTAGCAGTAGTAGTTATTGTTGTATTAGTAGTTGTACAAGTAGTAGAAGATAGAGCAGTAGTAGAAGTAGAGGTAGTAGTAGTTGTTGTAGTTGTAGCTATAGTAGTACTAGTACTAGTAGTAGTATTAGTAGTAGTAGTTGTAGTCGAAGTAGTAATAGTTGAAGTAGCAATAGTAGTAGCAATTGTAGTAGCAGAAGTGGTGGTGATGGTGGTGGTGGTGGTGGTGGTAGTAGTAGTAGTAGTAGTATTAGTTGTAGTAGCAGTATTAGTGACAAAAGTAGGAGTCTTAGTATTATTAGTAGCAGTAGTTGTAGTAGTAGTAGTAGGAGGAGGAGGAGGAGGAGTAGTACAAGTAACAATAGTAGCAGCAGTAAAAGTAGTTAAAGTAATTGTAGTAGTAGTGGTGGTTGTAGTAAAAGTAGTAGCAGCAGTTGAAGCAGCAATAGTCACAGTAGTTATAGTAGTAGTAGTAGTATCATTAGTATTTGCAGTAGTAATAATAGTAGTACCAATAGTATTTTCAGTACTAATAGTAGCAGTATGAGTAGTATTATTATTATTAGTAGTAGTCGGAGAATTAGTAGTAGTAGCAGTAGTAGCAGTACTATTGGTAGTAATAGTAGAATTTGTCTTATAGTAGTAATTGTTGTAGTAGTTATAGCAGTAGTAGTACTAGTTGGATTATTGGCAGAAGTTGCAGTAGTTATAGCAGTAGTAGTAGTAGTAGCAGCATTAGTTCTAGCAGTAGTAGTAATAGTTGTAGCATTAGTAGCACAAGTAGTAGCAGTAACAATAGTAGCTGCAGTAGCAGAATTAGTAGTAGTTGCAGTCATATCATATCTATAGTAGTAGTAGTAGTAGTAGCAGTAATAGTTGTAGAAGTAGTAGTTGTTGTACAAGAAGTAATAGTAAAAGTAGTATTAATAGTCATATTGGCAATACTAGTAGTAGCCGTGGTTGTAGCAGCAATAGTAGTATTAGTAGGAGTAGCAGTTCTAGTAGTAGCAGAGGTCGTAGTAGTACTAATAGTCATAGGAAAAGTAGTGCTAGTAGCACAAGCAGTAGAAGTTGTAGTAGTAATACTCGTAGTGGCAGTGGTAGTAGCAGTAGTTATAATAGTAGTAATAGCAATATTAGTAGTCATAGGAGTAGTGGTAGTAGTAGTTGTTATTTTTGTAGCAAGAGTAGCACTAGTAGTAGTAGTAGTTGAAGTAGTAGTAGCAGCAGTAGTAATTTTAGTGGCTGTCAAATTAGCGGTAGCAGTAGTGGCAGTAGTAGCAATTGTAGTAGTAGTAGTTGTTGTTCTTGTAGTGGTGGCAGTAGTAGTAGTAGAAGTAATAGTAGTAGCACCAATAGTAGTAGTAGTAGTAGTAGTAGTAGCTGTAATAGTTGCAGTGGCAGTCGAAGAAGTGGTAGCAGTAGTAGTAGCAGTAGTGGAAGTAGTCGAAGAAGTTATAGTAGAAGTAGCAGTAACAATAGTAGTAGTAGTAGTAATAGAACTAGAAGTAGTAGTGGTAGCATTAGTGGTGGTAGTATTAGTAGTAGTAGTAATAGCAGCAGTAGTAGTAATATTAGTAGTACCAGTAGTAGCAGCAGCGATTGTAGTATCAGTTGGAGTAGCAGTAGTAGTAGTAGTAGTTGTTGTTGTAGCAGTGGCAATAGTAGTAGAAGTAGTAGTGGTAGTAGTAGCAGTAGCAGCATCGGTAGTATTAGTAGTTGCCATAGTAGTCGTAGTAGTAGCAACTGTGCTGCAACAGTTGTAGTAGAAGTAGAAGTAGTTGCAGTAGCAGTAGCAGTAGGAGTAGTAATAGTAGTACGAGTAGTAGTAGTAGTTGTAGTTGTAGCAGTTGGAGCAACAATAGCAATTGTAGTAGTAGAATTAGTAATAGAACTAGAAGTAGTAGTAGTAGTAGTAGTAGTAGTAGTAGTAGTAGTAGAAGGAGTAATAGTAGTAGTAGTAGTAGTAATATTATTAGTACAAGTAGTAGTAGTAGTGACAGTAGTATTAGTTGGAGTAGTAGCAGTAGTAGTAGTAGTAGTAGCAGCAGTGGTAATAGTAGTAGGAGAAGTAGTGGTAGTAGCAACAGCAGTATTTAGAGCAGTACTAGCAACAGTAGCATTAGTAGTATTAGTAGTTGCCATTGTAGTCATAGCACTAGAGGCTGTAGCAGAAGTAGCAACAACTGTAGTTGTAGTAGCTGTGTTGCAGCAGTTGTAGTAGAAGTAGCAGAAGTTGTAGCAGCAGTAGTTGTTGGAGTAGTAATAGTGGTAGGAGTAGTGGTAGTAGTAGTAGCAGCAATAGTAGTGCTAGTAATAGTAGTAGTTATTGTTGTAGTTGCAATAGAAGCAATAGTAGCAGCAGTAATAGTAGTAGTAGTAGCGGCAGTAGCAATAGTAGTAGCTGAAGTTATAGCAGTAGTAGTAATAGTAGCAATAGTAATAGTAGTAATACTAGTAGTAGCAGTAGTAGTGAAAGCAACTGTAGGATTAGGAGGAGTAGGAGTAGTAGTAGTAGTAGTAGTAGCAGTAGCAGTAGCTGTAGTACCAGTAGTAGTAGTAGGAGTAGTAGTAGCAGTAGTTACAGAAGTAGCAGAAGTATCAGTAGTAGTAGTAGCAATAACATCTGTAGCAGCAAAACTAGTAGTAGGAGCAGTAGAAGTAGAAGCAGAAGTAATAGTAGTGGTGGTTGTAGCAGCAGTAGTTGTTGTAGCAGCAGCAGTAGTAGTTGTCGTAGTAGTAGTGGTTGTAGTAATAGTAGTAGCAATAGTAATAGCAGTAGTGGCAGCAGCAGCAGTTTTAGTAGCAGTAGCGATAGTAGTAGTATTAGTAGGAGCAACAGTAGGAGTAGTAGTTGTTGTTGTAGTAGTAGTAGTAGTAGTATTAGTAGTGGTAGGAGTGCCACTTGTAGC